>JAQQSZ010015500.1:0-11258 GCA_028646595.1 Phalanger gymnotis | reverse complement strand
CCGCTTTATTTACTTAAAGAGTAATAAATCTTTGCTTCCTTGACTTAAAGAATGCTTGGGTCTACGAATTCATTCCAGGCGGCCTTGCCTTGGGAATTTTGGTTTGGGATTTCTACATCCCTGGGTTCATTTCTCCCTCTACAGCTAAGCACTCAGCTTCTCCCTCTTCTACTATGATCCTCCTCTCAGTCACATTCGCAGAGTGGATTTAATGCTATAAAAGTCCTCCCAGTCCATGCAACAGCATTGGGTACCCAAATTATCCCCGGGGATCCCTGAAACATAGAAGGTCCAAACAGAGGGTCAGACAAAAATCTTTTATTTTTTTTTTTGTTTGTTTTTGGAGAGCAGAAGGCAGGGCAATTGGGGTTAAGTCACTTGCCCAAGGTCACACAGCTAGTAAGTGTGTCAAGTGTCTTAGGTCACATTTGAACTCAGGTCCTCCCAACTCCAGGGCCAGTGCTCTACTCACTGCACCACCTATGTGCCCTGACAAAATTCTTTAATTGTATTTTTCTACAGGGGGCAAACCAAGTTTTTTCCAGGGGTCCCTGTACAGTAGGTGATTCCCTTGTAAGGTCAGACAAATTTTTTCTGGGTCCCGGTACTAAAGGGTAACTGAAATTTCCCCTAGTGCAGGGGTGGGGAACCTGAGGCCTCAAGGCCACACATGACCCTCTCGGTCCTCAAGTGCAGCCCTTTGACTGAATCCAAACTTCACAGAACAAATCCCCTGAATAAAAGGACTTGTTCTGTAAAACTTGGACTCAGTCAAAGGGCCGCACTTGAGAACCTAGAGGGCCACACGTGATCTTGAGGCCTTGTGTTCGGCACTCCTGTGGGCTAGTGTATAACTGGCACTACAAGGGCAGGTCAAATGGAGCTTCTAACATACCCCTCACTAGGACAAAGTATGTTAATTTAAAGAAAATATACTCAGAAAAGCCCTGAAAAGAAGTGTGGGGTTTCTTAAAAGCAATTAAGGTTCATTATTTAGCTTTTCTAGGCCAGTAGGCAAACCTTATCCTATGAACCCACAGTCCACAAGGATCACAGACTTATGTCTCCTAGAACTCCTTGAAAGTAAAAAAACCAAACCAAACCAATCAATCAAATAAAAAACCCCACACATGAACATTTATGAGCTATCATCATTTGCTCTAGGTGAACTCTAGGTGAAATTAGTATTTTAGAGATTAAACTAACCCATAATACAAAATCCGTACTCATAAAGGTATAATAAAATCATAGATATTGGTATATGAGCGTTCAAACAGGCGAAAGTTTTGTCCTGGGAAGCTCATGACTCTTAAATGATCTCTATGCATCCTCTCTTTGAGATCAATGAGTTTTGCTTATAAAGAAATCATATGTTCTTTTAGCATGATTACTTTTGCTTCTCTTTTTTTCAGATTGTTCTTTAATTCGTAATAGTAGTGTTTTTGATGCATTTATTCTATTACACTTCTTTGTAGAGATTTGTCACTGTGGACCCAAGTTTTTCTGTTTTGCTAATCATTTCTGCTGCATAGGCCACCAATTCTGCCATCTATTCTTGTCTGAATTATTCTCTTAAAGTTCTAATTTATCTTCCATTCTGGAAGGTCCTTTCATAGTCCCATGTTCTTTTGAGAATCCACGCAGTTTTGTATTTCATTAGACGTTGGTTCAACTTCCTCTGTCTTGCGACATTTATTTAGAGACATTCTCCGTTTTTTAGTTCTTTTGTTACTCCTTTTCCCTTCTGATTTTATTTTTTCCTTGTTGATTTCTCTGCTTGTGTTCAAGGTTTTTAATTGAGTTTTGTTCCTTCTGAGACCTTTGGAGATTTTAGTCTTTTTATTTTTTTAAACATTCAATTATTGTTATTGTGGGAGTAGTGGTTATTATTTTTGTTATTTCTTTTTTCATCACTTTCTGATTCTTTCCCCTTTGATAATGGGTTTATGCCTAGGACTGGATTTCGGGAATTAACTCCCCATGGTTCTTGGCTTTTGTTCCAAGTAGGTGGCCAGGGTTGAACTCTGTTGGATGTCATTCTCTTTTCCTTCAGCCCTGATGCAGCCTCACACGCTGGTTCCCTTGGCCTAATTCTCTCCATTATTTAGTAGTCTGGCTAAACTGAATCTGTATTTTCCTCTTTTTTTAGGTTTGGGAGAAGGTAGAACTCTGGGCAGAGTTTCTGTTGCCTTGAGATTCTCAAACCTTAGGACTATCTCAGGCTGAGAGCAGACTCCTCAGGTAGAGCATAGCCTTCTTCTACATAGCCTTCCCCCTCTACAATGCTGAGGTTTGCTCCTTATTGCAATAGAATGCTAGGGTAAAGGTTAGGGTGATAACTGACCCCAGAGAGGCCTGAGTAGGCGGGCTGGGTTGAGGACCCTAATAGAATATGAAAGGTGGTGAGGGTGGGGTACTGAGAGAGTATTAGGCAACGCTTCAGTGTTTTGCAACAGTGTGTAGAAGACTAGATTGTGGAGAGATTTGAGGCAGGGAGAAAAGTTCAGAGACAATGGAAATAATTTAGGTTAGAGGTAATGAGGGCTCTAAGGTTGTAGCTGAGAAGAGATAGTCTAGATGTAGAAATGATGAGATCTGACAGTTGTTTGAATATGTGGAGAGAATGAGAAGGGAGTTAAGGATAATGCCAACTTTATAAACCTGGGCAAGCAGAAAAATATAGTTACCTTCAAGGAAATGTGGATGTTTGGGAGACAGATAAATTTTTGGGCAAAGATGATGCATTCTGTTTTCATTGCATTTGTGATAGGTAGTAAACAGGTTGAAAAGGAAAAGGACTAAAAAGGTTAGCATCAAATTTGGGAATTAATAAATCATGAGTAACTTTGGAAGAGAGCAGTTTCAACTAAGTGATGAGCTTGCAAAGGGTTGAGGAATAAGTGAGAGGAAGAAAAAGTGCCTGTAATGAGTAGAGATAGCTCTTTTTAGACATTTGTCTAAGAAAGGGAGGAGAGATGTAGGGTGACAGCTAGGGGGAATGATAGGATTTGGTGAAGGTTTTTTTTTTTTTTTGAGGCTGTATGCTTGAAGGCAATAGGGGACAAACCGGTAGAAAGGGCAAGGTTGAGGATTACAGAGTCAGAAGATTACTAGATAATATGGTAGCAAAAATGAGGTAGAATGGGATCAAGGGCACATATATAGGGGTTGGGCTTAGCAAAGAGGATAGTCACCTCACTGTCAGACTTGGGGAAAAGAAGAAAGTGGGGAATGATGTCAAAGGGTTTTGAGATGAAGAGAAGGAGAGAAAGTGGAGGAAGTTCAAATAGAAAGCCTCAATTTTCTCAGTAAGTAAAAGGTGAGGTCCTTAGGTGATAAGTAAAAAGGGAGGTATGAGAGTGAATAGAAAATTTGGAATTGCTTCTAGAGGGAGTAAAATAAGGAATCAATAAGGAAGGAATAAAATTATTTCCTTGCTTTAGTAAGAGTCCAGTTGAAGTTGAATGACATGAATATATAATGTCTTCACAGAGCAATAGCAAAGCCTAACAACACATATATATGTTTGGATTTATTGAATGTAGTTGAAAGTGGTTTATCTCCAGATAGATTCTATTTTAAGATGGTAGCTCTTCCTGATCTGGGCTTTTATCAATTTGAAAAGGGTAGAAACAAGGACAGTTGTGAACACATTGAGAAATAAGTCACATAGAAAAGATACCCACTTAAACAAAGATGGCCAAAGCAATCTGCTTCCTAGAATAGGATTCGCTGACATAAGGACTAATTTGACTGACATGAGGATTTAGCAGTTGATAGCTTGGGAAACTTAGATACCTAGAATTTTTTGATGAGTATAATGCCTAGCTGTGATTTGACTGGTGTAGTTTCTCACCATGACATAGAGGTGAGTCATTTAAAGCAAGAGATCTTGCTTTGGAGCTGTAGGGGTTATCAAAACTAGACCTCTGAGGAGGTTTGAATAGGCTTCAGGTCTGAGTTTGATAATAATCCTTAGAAATGGAACCAGGAGAAACATCCAGTTGTGTTGGGGGACTACACTGTCAACTGCTGTGTGGAAGAGTTGAAAAGAGGAAAAAAAATTATCTGCCGTATGCTTCTGATTTGAACTGAGCCTTGGGATTAGAGAAATGCTGAGTCTGGAGGGGAGCTGAGCAGAGATGAACTTAAGGGTCAGAGAAGAGATGGGCTAGTAATGGAGCTAAGCTGAGAGCTTAAAGTTTAGACTTTGCCCTGATATTTGCTGCCTAACAGGTGGAAAATCCTGAGAATCTACTTAAAGGAGAACACTTGGAAAAATTCTACAGATTCCAGGTTTTCTATTTTTCTGAAAGAGCTTAATATTTCTTTCACAGACCAGAAGGAGAGCCACTAGCGGAGAAGCCCGTAGGAGATGGGAGAGGCCCAGGGAAAAGCATTCAGCCAATGGCATCCACCAGAGTAGCAGCCCTGTTCAGGAGGAAAAAGGAAAGATGGACAGAGGAGTAATTCCACCCACCCAAGAATTGTTATTCAGACTGATTCTGAAGAAAAACAAAAGACATCAAGGCTTAAATTCTAGAGTTGTGAGTTGCCTTGGATACATGTAAGTAAGTTTGTGCTCACTCTTCCCACCAATGTGTGCGTGGGTGGGGGTAGGGGGAAGGAGTGTCCACATTATATGGATAGAATGTTATGTTTTAATTATTCTTGCTTTACCTTCTTTTTAGGAAATATTGTGTCTGAGAGTTAATAGATTTTGTCTTGGCTGATTTGTTCAACGAGAAGCCAGTATAGTTTTAGGAGCTACAGTATAAGTAGTAGGAGCATCTTCTCCCCAACATGGTTACCCCTAGGACCTTGAGAGAATTCCACTTTGGGAACATCCCAATCAGCCAGCATGCAAGTAAAGGTAGGCCTGAACAAGCCAAACCAGAAAGCAAAAACAAGAGTATTGCTGGTACTGTGCCACCAATATACTGTGAAATGGATGTAATCCAAGCATGGAATCACTCTGTGTATGGCATCCACGAAAACTCAACCAACTAACCATATGTCAACAACAACAACAAAAAAATTGAGCAAATGGATGTCATACGGATTTATTTACACAAATGGAGGGAATTGTGATAGCAGCTCAGGGTCAGGACATTTTTACTAGAAATTACCAGAAGTTAAGGAGGCAGCACTTATTGATTGATGAATATTATAGAGTGGAGTAGAGAAAATTCCATATATCATTCCAGGACGCAAAACTTTATCATCTACCAAATACCTAGAAGACACAACCAGGTGGCTAGAATTATATGCCAGAAGCTTGTTATCCTTTATAAATGAACAAATTACAAATTCCCATTCTAGCAATAGTACTCTACAATATCCTTGAGAATTCAGCAAATAAGCTGTATTGGAATCAGAGCATCATTACAGACACAAGTGCCCAGATATAATATGGATTCGTAAACATTTAAGAACAATAAATTGATAATAATACATCATGTTGAATACTCCTATTTTTCAAATTATGGAATGAAAAAACTTTTAAAATATAGAGACCTGGCAGAAGAAATTGAAGCTATATGGGAATATGATGGGGCAATGCTATCCCTGTCATCCTGTTTGCGATGGGAAACATCCCAAAGAAGCTTTCAGTCAACCTATAGAAGGTGAACTTACTTAACAATGATTTTATTAAATTACAAAAGCAGTTATCATGTACCTTTTAGAATGGAGGAGGGTTTAGGTGGAAAGATAATAAATTCAGTTTTGGACATGTTGAATTTAAGATGTCTGCTGGATATCTAGTACCTTAGATCTTCCAGGGCTCCCACTGTCTCAGTTGAGAAGCTTGCCTTGCATTTTACAGAAAAAAAATTGAGGCCATTCACTGCTCTTTTTTCTTCTTTTTCATCTCCTTTCACTATTAAGCCACCATTATGGCTTTACTCCTTACCAAAGTTAATCCATCTACCTGCACAAGTAATCCCATTCTGTCCCATCTCCTATGGGGTAAACCCTACTTTGTCATTTATCTTTACTCTTTCTCTATCTGCTGGCTACTGCCATGCATATTTGTTAGTAAGGGAACAAAACTTTGGAGGCGAGCTTGGGGTGCTCCTTATCCTTTAAAGTATAGCAATCAGTTTTTAAACCTAAAAACTAAAATATTTCCCCCCAGACTAGTAATATTTAGGAAGGCAGATGCACATAATTCTCATCTTGTTCTTTTTCAGAGAAGGAGAACAGAGTCCTCTTATTCTCCTACAGGAAGGCATCGAATTCTCCCTTGGAGAAGGGTGGCCAAAATACCCAAGGATCTATTTAATCCTCCCCATTGGCCACATGTAGGCAAACCCACATGGACATACACATAGCCTATGTGGATAACCTTACACATCATCATCATTATTCATCTCATTCTCATCCTTTTCATTGGCATTTAGACAGAACTGGTCCTGGGACAAGTCACCATCCTGCTGTTTAAAAAAATGATATTCAATATTCTGTGTATTGTTGCACCATTATAATTCTTACCCTTAAGAGATTACAACCACCTTTTCAGTCTTCTTATACTGTAAATTACTTCCAACCACATAGTCTTTAATCCAGCGTCACTGGCCTCCTGGCAGTTCTGTGAACAAGACCCTCTGTCTATTGGCTCTGGGCATTTTCTCTGGCTCTCTCCCATGCCTGGAAGGCTTCCTCATCTCCAGTCGTCTTGGCTTCCTTAAAGTCCCAACTAAAATCTCACGTTTTACAGGAAGACTTTCACAATCTTCTTTTAATCATTTTCTATTCATCCTATATGTGTGTGTGTGTGTACATATATATGTATATCTTGTCTATACATATTGATTTGCATGTTGTATCCTTCATTATATTGTGAGCTCCTTGAGGCCAGGGATTATCTTTTGTCTCTTTTTGATTTCCCAGCACCTGGAGCAGTGCCTGGCACATAGTAGGCACTTAATAAATGTTTATTTACTGACCAATAAATGCTAGTTGCAAAAAAAGACCATCACAAATAATGGATAATGAATAAATTAATTTGTCCAAGAGTTTGTAAACAGACACCAGAGGTTATTCAGATAAAAATATACCAGACAATAAGCAGAGTGAATGAATTCTCCACTGGGAAAGAAATCTCTCAGCTCAATAGAAAGCCCCCAGTCTCATATAAAGGGAAATTCTCAGGTCTCCAGGGAGGCAAGGTAGAAATCAGGAACATGTTGGGTGGGGGACATCTTTCCCCTTACATGTCTGCCTTCCAAAATCTGTTCCATTTCTCTCAAGTATTCTTAAAAAAAAAGAATACTTTCCAGAGAAGGGAATCTGGTGTGTCCGCTCTCAGTGCAGGAAGCAAGAAATTCTCTCTTCTCCCATGGTCACCCTCCAACCCTGCCGTTTCTGCAGTCGTGAAATGTTGAGTAAACATTCTCCTCTTTGGGGAGCAGATTCTTATGCAAATGAACCAGGCTTAAACTTCAGGTTACAGATAATACTTGGGGTGTATGGGTACTCAAGGAGGACTAACATTTGGGGTATGAGGGCTTGTCTCTCAGGGCTGCTCATCCATTTCTGGTGTCCACCTGGCACTCAGCTCTCACCTGTGGCTCCAAGAAGCTATAGCATGAACAGTAGACACAACCTGGTAAAAAACCCATAGATGGCTAAACCAGGTTGAAGGCAACCAATAGGCCTCAGACCCATTGGTGAGTTTGGGGTGGGGGCACAGGGCAGAGCTGCTGTCTATGCTAAATGTGAAGATTTCCCCTGGTGGAATGAACAGATGAGAAAAGTTTGTTCCAACGACCATGGAAGTGCCTGAAGCAGGTGCTGTGGAGTACTTGGAGCTTAGTCAGACATCGAAGACGCCAATGTCATCCACTACGTCCTGGGCCATTACCAGTTGTCCTGACTTGTCTTGCTACTAGACTTTGATGACTCTGGAAGAGAGAATGAGGCTGATGACTTTGCCTCGCTTAAATCAAATTCACAAATGAGTCAAGACATCACCCTGTGGTATACAACAGATAATACTAATCTTAATGAAAACTTAATACCAGAACCTTCTGACTATGCTATAGTGCAAATTGTTTAACAAGAGGCAGATGAGCTAAACATAATAACTGTGATTTTCCAAACGAAGCAGGTCCTTTCCCACCACTGAGGTGGAAAAGCCCATGGATGGGGCAGTGTTCAGATCTAGAAAGCTATAGGACAGAAGCAATTGAGTGAATATTTATTGTCAGTCCTTGACATGGTATGAGCAGGTCTTTAACACCCAAATGAAAGCTTCTGAGTCTCTTTACCTGATGAGCAAGCTGAGGACTTACCTCCTAGACAGGGTAAGGGTTGGAGTGGATAAAATGTTGGATTTGAAATCAGGAGAACCTAGGTTAGAATCTTGCCTAATGCTTGGCTCAAGGCTACCTCCTACATGGTCTTCCCTGATTTTGGTTGTGGTATTTATTTTATATGTACTTCATATTTATCTGTGTTATTTCCCTCTCCCAGTAGAAGCTAAGTTTCTTGAGGGTGATTGTTAGGTTTTTGTCTTTGTACCTTAGTACAGTGCCCAGGATAGAATATATACTTAATATATGCTTTTGGAATTGAATTGAACTCCTCGGTTGAAGGAGAAAGGAAAATCAAAGTGAACAAAGGAGATACTTCTTCCATTTAGGAAACTGAAGTTTTAAAAGCCTCTGCTGATTTATTTTTTTTAAATGGAGACTTGATGATGTAACAAATGAGAGTACCATGATGAATGACAGATGCTCGGTGAGCCTGGCTCTGCCAGCCTTACCTAAAGATTTCGCTGCCTTTGTGGGTTTCATTTGGACCTTTTCTCTGCTCTGTGGCTTAACTCCCTTTAGTGAGACTTCAGGCCTGAGCAATCACACATCACAAATAGAAGCTGGGAGAGAAAAAAATGGCAAGCTGGCTTTTAGTGGGCAATCCTCCCACTTGAGTTGCATAAGGAAATTAGCGAGGAGCTTCAGAGGATAATTTTACCTTAGATATTAAATCAGGCCATCTTTACACTAAGGCAAAAAGCAGTTCAGACTGGTGAGCCGGACTGGTGAGAGCTGATGCAGAGCCCTGGTGATTATGAAAGGAATCTGCTGATGCGCAGTTTCTGACTTTACAGTGTCAGCATGAAATGTCTTGATTCAGGTTAAATAAACCCATCCTGTGCTGAATGCAATTCTAGGCTTTCTTCATATCTGGCTCCCAAGAAATACACATATTTAGAATATTGAGTGCAGGGGGTGGGTGTTACTCTCCTAGTCTGCACTTTCCAGGTTTTAAAAGGTTACTCTGTTGGAAGTGTTATGATGGAGCGGTATCATTGATTTGCGGGGCCGTGTGAGGCAGGGTGGTTTGGTGGGAGGGGAGTTAGGTGAGCTGGCTTCGAATCCCACTTCTTAGCTTACTATCTAAATGTCCTTGGGCAACCTTTCTAGAACTTAGTTTCTTGATTTGTAAAATGACTAGATGACCTCTGAAGTCCTTTCCAGTTGTAGATGATAATACAGACGTCCCTTCCACATTGTGACTTTTCCCACTGTGGTTTCAATATATCATGAGTCGGCATAAGAAATTAAATCAGAATTTGGGGGGGAGTTTTGTGGAACCTGTATGTGAAGGCCAGCAAATGACACAGAGCCTATGACCAAATAACCCAAAATTTACAATAAGGTACTATAAATGCCCATGAAGAAAAAGAAAAAAAAATCAGACTTCTCTGGTCAGAAGGGAGTGCCAAAAAATTTTATGTGTATTTTCCAGATTGTGGAGTGTGCACCCCTAATCCTCATGATGTGGACAGGATAACTGTAAACACATTTATATAGTGCTTTAAGTGCTTATGAATAATATTTTAGTTGAGTCTTACAATAATCTTGAAAGGTAGGTGCTATTATTAGCCTCACTTTACAGAGGAAGAAACTGAAGTAGACAGAAGTTAAGTGACTTGCAAAAGGTCACATAGCTAGTAAGTGTCTGAGGCAGGATTTGAATTCAGGTCTTGGTGATGCCAGGCCTAGCACTCTCTTCACTGTGTCAATTGCCTGGGTGGCCTGTACTATGAACTGTGAAATCTGCCTGGGTGGCATGTACTATGAACTGTGAAATCTGAAATATGTGAACACCTGATAGGTGTTTTTTAAGAAACTTTTTTTTTAAGAATATAGAACTGAAATTTAATTGGCTCAGGGAACCCTTGGTGAGTATACTCCCTTTACCAACACAGATAGGCAACCGCTCTCCAGTTTATAGTTTTACATTGTTTCTTAGGGAATGCGAGAAGTCAAAAGATTTGCGTGGGTCACGGAACCAGAATGGGTTCAAGTCAGGACCTGAACTCAAGTCTTCCTGCCTGTGAAATTAACCCCTTATTCACCTTGCTAGACTGCTTTTTGGGGGTATAGTTTTTAAACACAGGAACATATGGTGTATTATGTTTTCGACTAAGGTGTCCTACTAAATCTGGGCAGTTATACCATGGAGGAAAATTAGCACCTTGGACCCTAGAACTATCTGAAAAGCAAGGTTGTGGAAAAGGAAAGAATGAGGCAGTTTTTAAAGCATTTCTTCCTGGAAGTATGGGAAAGGTAAGATTGCCTGCTTGGGTTCCACTGTAAAATTTTATTGTTGTCAGAGTAAAGCTTTTAATAATCACATATTTATGAGTTTCTTTGGTTCCTATTTACTGTTATATGTGCAGCTATGAATGATTTGCCTAAGGATGAGGTCCCCAGGCATGTACCATATGCTAGAGAGAGAAAAAAAAATCTAGGCGCAGACTTTAGCACAGCCCTACAAATTTCTACAATGACATCTGTGCAATGTTCCAAATTCAGCCCTCCTGTGATAGTCAGTGACTAAAGACAGTAGGCCCTGTGAAACCTTGCTCAGTTAACAGCCTTGCAAGGAGTCTCTCTCATCTCTCTCTCTCTCTCTCTCTCTCTCTCTCTCTCTCTCTCTCTCTCTCTCTCTCTCTCCTTCTCTCTCTCCCTTCCTCCCTCCCTTCTTTCCTTCCTCCCTCCCTTCTTTCCTTCCTTCCTACCTTCCTTCCTTCTTTCCTTCCTTCCTTTCTCCCTCCCATCTTTCCTTCCTTCCTTTCTCCCTCCCATCTTTCCTTCCTTCCTTCCTTCCTTCCTTCCTTCCTTCCTTCCTTCCTTCCTTCCTTCCTTCCTTTCTTTCTTCCTTCCTTCCTTCCTTTCTTTCTTTCTTTCTTTCTTTCTTTCTTTCTTTCTTTCTTTCTTTCTTTCTTTCTTTCTTTCTTTCTT
>JAQQSZ010015499.1:0-11258 GCA_028646595.1 Phalanger gymnotis | reverse complement strand
CCAGCCAACTTACTTGACCCTTGAGTTTTTCAGCGGTGTATGACTGCTTGTAGACTAAAGAGTTCTATGTTCCACGCTTTGGCGGATGCACTGCCTCATCAGCACTCCTCCTTCCCCAAGAACCCCTTACCAGGACTGGGCTTAGATCTTCAGCAGGCTCTTCACTCCTGCTCTGATCAGCCACTTAATTCCTCCCACTAGGTGGGCCTGGGGCCAGAAGCAACTGCAGCCATAGTTCTAAAGGTGCCCCACTTCCGCTGCCGCAGGGGTGGTGGCCGAACCGCAAACTCAGTCCCGCAGCTTTTCCCACTAACCTTCTCTGTTTTCTTTGGTGTTTGTGAGTTGTGAGGTCTTGTAAATGCCACGGCTCAGTACTTCAGGACGCTAGGGCATGCTCCGCTCGGCTCCTGGTCTGGTCGGTCCGTGGTCTGGTCGGTTCACACCGTGTGTGTTGGGCTCTATTCAGCTCAGCTCCCAGCTGCGTGTGGGACAGACCTTACCCAGAGACCATCCAGGCTGTCCTGGGCTGGAGCCCTGCTTCCCTCTGCCACTTTGTGGGTTCTGCAGCTCTAGAATTTGTTCAGAGCCATTTTTATAGGTTTTTGGAGGGACTTGGTGGGGAGCTCACGTCAGTCCCTGCTTTCCAGCCGCCATCTTGGCTCCGCCCCTCCATTGATTAACTTCTTAAAGAGGCATATTCACTGAATGGACTTTATCTAACTCAAAGTGAGAACCTGAAAAGACCTTAACCTAAACGAGATAGACACTTTTAAGGTCTTTTAAAACTCTACCCCTATGATTCCATGACCCATGAAATTCCATGGAATTTCATCTATAAAATGGAAGTGATAAGATCTTGTTCTTGACACCTCACTGGATGAGGTAACATGCAAAGGTCTTCAATAGAAATGAAACTTACAATTTTCATAGTGTGCTATGCTTATTAATACTTGTTGGAGAAATATTAATGATGTGTCATGTTTTGATTTTTATTAAAATGCTCATTTCTTTAAGCATGATTTCATTTGGGCCCACACTGATTTATTTCAGCTTCCAGGAACACGGACCAAAATAATTTTGTAGTAGGACAAAGAGATTTCCTAAAGAATGATTTCTAAGATGTGGAGTAATCAATAAAAGGCTTAGGAACAATTACCATGTGAAATATAGTTCTTCCTCAACAGGCCTTTTTACTTTTCTTTGTAATAGTTGTAAGCAGGAGTGTCCAATTGAATCCCCAGTTTATTAAGCTTATTTGCTCCAATGGTCAGTTAAAAAGTGATTAACATTCTTTAGAATTTTCAATAACTAACAAATTAGTCTGAGTATTGAATTGGAATCTTGAGTGAATAATATCCAAAGATGGATTTTAATTTTATTTGCCCCATGAATTCAGTAAATTCAGACATGACCCAGAAAGGATTCAATGACAATGGTCTGATTAATTGAGAGAACCTACAAATAAAATCTTCTGTTCTGGGAGGCCCATGGGACTAATGATTTTCTTTTTAAATGAAATGAAACACCTGTACAAATATAAGAAATGATAAGCCTATTCCCTTAGCATTTTTATAAGGGTATTGAGCATTATCTTTCCTAGTAGTAAACAGATTTGGGGTTTCTATCCATATGTTTAGTGTTTTCCTATTGCAAAACAAATTTGATACATCACTTTACAGTTATTTCATCATGATGAAATCCTTCACAATCTATTCTTTTTTTATTTTTATTTTTTTCACAATCTATTCTTTATCTTCTTTCATTACGCTTTTCACTAATCCTTCTGTATAGGTGCAATTAAAAATAGTAATCTCTCCCTTCCACTGAGCTCTGTTATCCCTTTGGATATATGCCTTATACCCTTAATGGATTATAAGTTGTTTAAGGGCAGAGACCATGACTATATTTCCTTCAGTTTTGTTTCCCAAATTCTTTGTATAGTGACTTTCCCGCAGTAGATACTTAATGCAGGTTTATTGAATGAATGAGGCCCCATTAAATATTGCAACTAGTCTTCAGTTAATCCATCTACCACAGAAGAAGTTGGACAGAAAAGTAGAAGAGTAGGTATTCTGCTTCAGATGCATTCCAGGATAATGCTTCACATGCAGACAGCAATTACTGGCACTACTGTAAGCATCCCTGAATTCAGAGATTGTGCAGCTCAAACTAAAATTCAAACATGACAATGTGACAACATCTTTGAGAGGGCTAATTGCTCAGAGAGACAGAGAGAGAAAGAGAGAGAGAAAGAGAGAGAGAGAGAGAGAGAGAGAGAGAGAGAGAGAGAGAGAGAGAGAGAGAGAGAGAGAGAGAGAGAGAGAGAGAGAGAGAGAGAGAGAGAGAGAGAGAGAGAGAGTGTACAATTGCCCTGCTGTCATGACCCATGTCTCAAGCCTTTCTCCACTGGACTGCTCAGTCTGTGGCTGCTGAATCAAGTGAAGCCATTTTCCATTTCTTCTCAAATAGCCTTCCTCCAAGCAGAATACCCTTAAATAGTGCTCTTCATCCAGCCGTAATCCCCCAAATAATTTCCTTCGACCCAGTCTCTTCCCATGACTTTCTTAGCCCTTTGGTCCAGTAACTTTTCCTCTCTCCAATACTTCTCCTTCCTGGCTTCAGGATAGGAGCACAGCTGACCTTCTCTTTCTCCTCCTCTGCTTCTTCCTCTTCCTCCTTTGTCTTTCTCTTTCTCAACTTTCTAGTTATAAGTATCAGGCCTCCTTGCTATATAACTTCTATCCCTCATATTTTCTATAGTAATCTACATTCTCACAGTTAAGCACTTGACTATATGGGTTGATAATAAAAACAATTGTATGTGTATGTCTATATGTATGTATGTGTATATGTATACATGTATATGTTTGCATGTGTATGCATAAACACACACATATATACATGTATATATACATACATATACATGTATATATGTGCATACACACACACACACACACATATATATTTCTCTTGGTTCCTGTATCTGTATATGTTCATCCACATTTTCTCAGATTCCTATTATAAGATTCCTTACAATAGTATTCCATTAAATTCTTATACCATAACTTGATCAGCCATTCCACAATTGATGAGCTTCCCTCAGTTTCCCAAACTTTACCACTCTAAAAATTGCTACTACATGTAATTTTGAATTTTGGGTGCTGCTTTCTCTTTTTTTCCCTCTGGGATACAGAACTAGAACCCCTTTATTAGGGCACAAAATCATCACAATCCAGTGAAGAACAGCAGAAATATTAAATGTGTCCCTTTCAGTTCATGATGCAATAAAACTCATATATAATAAGGGACCACGGAAAGATAGGCTAAAAGCTAATTGGAAATTAAATAATTTAACACTAAAGAATGATTGGGTCAAAAAACAAATCATAGAAAAAATAATTTAAAGAAAGAGAATGGTAATGAGACAACATACCAAAACTTATAGGATCTAGCCAAAATAGTTCTTAGAGTAAGTTTTGTAACTCCAAATGCTTAGATGAATAAAATATAGAAAGAGAAGATCAATTAATTGGGTGTGCAACTAAAAAAAGCTAGAAAAAGGCAAATTAAAAATCCCCAATTAAATACCAAATTAGGAATTCTGTAAAACAAAGTAGAGATTAATAAATTGAAAGTAAGAAAACTATTGAACTAATAAATAAAACTAAGAACTGGTTTTATGAAGGAAAAACAAAACAATAAAACAGATAAACCTTTTGTTAATTTGATTAAAAAAAGAAGAAAATCAAATTACCAATAACAAAAATTAGAAGGGTAAATTCATCTCCAATGAAGAGAAAATTAAAACCATAATTAGTAGCTATTTTGTCCAAGTATATGCTAATAAATCTGACAATCTAAGTGAAATGGGTGAATATTTACAAAAAAAAACACATAAATTCCCAGATCAACAGAAGAAATAGAATGCTTAAAGAATCCCATTGTAGAAAAAGAAATCAAACAAACCATTAATGAAATCCCTAAGAAAAAAATCTCCAGGGTCAGATTGAATACCAGTGAATTCTACCAAACATTAAAACAACAACAAATAATTCTAATACTATATAAAAATTTGGGAAAAATAGATGAAGTTGGAGTCCTACCAAATGTATTTTATGATACAAATATGGTGCAAGGACCTAAACCAGGAAGAGACAAAAAGAGAAAGAAAATTATAGACTAATTTTCCCAATAAATATTGATGCAAAAATTTTGAATAAAATATTAGCAATTCATCACCAGGCTAAAATATTGTGCCCAGGTGGGATTTATACCAGGAATACAGGGTTTGTTCAATATTAGGAAAATTAACACCATAATTGACCATATCAGTAACAAAACTATCAGAAATCATATGATTATCTCAATAGATGCAGTAAAAGCTTGTGATAAAACATAGGATGCCCATTATCGCCATGATTATTTAATGTCCTCCTAGAAATGTTAGCATTAGCAATGAGAGAAAAATAAAGAAATTAAGAAAAGAGAATAGGCAATGAGGAAACAAAGCTATCACTCTTTGTAGATGATATGATGATACACTTAGAGAATCCTAGGTAAACAACTACAAAAAACTACTTGAAACAATTAACAACTTTAGCAATGTTGCTGGGTGTAAAATAAATTCACATAAATCATCACCATTTCTATATATTACTAACTGAGAGAAGCAGTAATAAATAGAAAGAGAAATTCCATTTGAAATAACTGTAGACAACATAAAATATTTGGAAGTCTACCTATCAAAACAACCCCAGGAACTATATGAACACAATTACAAAACACTTTACACACAAATAAAGTCAGATCTTAACAAACAGAAAAGAATCAATTGCTCATAGGTAGACCACACTAATACAATAAAATGACCATTCAATTTAAGTTAATTTATTTATTCAGTGCCATACCAATGAAAATACCAAAAAGATATTTTATAGAGCTGGAAAAAATAATAACAAAATTCAAGTGGAAGAACAAAAGCTTGAGAATAGCAAGTAAATTAATGGTAAAAAAATAATGCAAAGGGAGGTGGTATAGCTATACAAGACTTAAAAGGCATTATAAAGTGGCAATCATCAAAACTATTTGGTACTGGCTAAGAAATAGAGTGGTGGATCAGTGGATTAGGTTAGGTACACAAGACAACAGTAAATGACTATATTAAGTGACAATAGTAGTAAATGACTACAGTAATCTCCTGTTTGATAAACACAACCAACCTAGCTTCTGGGATAAGAACTCACTATTTGACAAAAACCGCTGGGAAAATCAGAAAATAGTTTGGCAGAAACTAGGCATAGACCAACATCTCATATCCTATACCAAGATAATTTTGAAAAGGATACATTATTTACACATAAATGGTGATACCATAAGCAAATCAGGAGAGTAAGGAATAGTTTGCCTGTCAGATCTATGGAGGAGGGGAGATTTATGACCAAACATGAGATAGAGAAAATTATGAAATAAAAATGGATAATTTTGATTACATTATATTAAAAAGGTTTTGCATAATCAAAACCAATGTAACCAAAATTATAAGGACTATAGAAAGCTGAAAAAAAATTTTTACTGCCAGTGTTTCTGATAAAGTCCTCATTTTCTCATTTCTAAAATATATAGAGAACAAAGTCAAGTTTGTAGAATAAAAATCATTCCCTAACTCTTCAATGGTCAAAGGATATGAATAGGGAATTTTCCAGGGAAATTATATTTATAATTATCGAATAATGCTCTAAATCACTATTAATTAGAAAAATGAAAATTGAAACAACTCTGAGGTCCCCTCTCACACCTGGCTAACTTGACAGAAAAGGAAAATGGTAAATGTTGGAGAAAATGTGTGAAGATTGGAACACTAACACTTGATTGGTGGAGTTGTAAACTCATCCAACCATTGTGCAGAGCCATTTGGATCTATGCCCAAAGGGCAATGAAACTCTGTATACTCTTTGATCCAGCAATACCACTACTAGGTCTGTATGCAAAAGAAATCATAAAAAGGGAAAAAAGACTCACATGTAAAGACATACACACACACACACACACACACATATATATATATACACATATACATACACATATACTTATAAAATCTTTTTGAGGTGGCAAATAGTTGGAGATTGAGGGGATGCCCCTCAATTGGGGAATGACTAAACAAGCTTTGATATATGAATGTAATGAAATACTATTGTGCTATAAGAAGTGATGAGCAGGCAGATTTCAGAAAAACCTGGAATGAATTTATACTGAATGGAGTGAGCAGAACTAGGAGAACATTGCACACAGCAATAGCAACATTATGCAATGATAACCTATAGACAGCTTTTCTCAGCAATACGTTAATCAAAGACAATTCCAAATGACTTGTGATGCAAAATGCCAACAACAACTAGAAAAAGAAATATAGACTCTGAATGCAGATTGAAGCACATTATTTTCACTTTGTTTTGTTTTCTCCTCCTTTCTTGTGGTTTTCTCCTTTCGTTCTGATTCTTTTTTGACAACAGAACTAATGTGGAAATATGCTTATCATGATTATACATGTATAACCTGTATCAGATTGCTCACTCTCTTGGGGAGGAGGTAGGGGATGGAGGCAGGTAAAAATTTTTAGAACTAAAAATTTTAGAAAACAGAATGTTGAAAACTATCTTTACATGCAATTGGGAAAAATAAAATACTATTTAGGAAAAGAAAATAAATAATAAAACAAAGTCAAAGCATGAAAAAATAGAAGAAAATGTGAAATATCTCATGAGAGAAACAACTGACCTGGAAAATTGGTTGAGGGGAAGTAATTTAAGAATTATTGAACTCCCTGAAAGCCATGATTAAAAAAAGCCTAGCTATCATATTTCAAGAAATTATCAAGTAAAACTGCCATAATATCCTAAAACCTGGAGAAATTGAAATAATGTACCTATCACCTCCCAAGATTCCCAAAATGAAACTCCTAGGAATATTATAGCCAAATTTAACAGCTTCCAGATAAAATAGAAAATATTAAATCAGCCAGAAAGAAACAATTCAAATATCATGGAACCACATTCAAGATATCACAGGATTTAAGCAATTTCCATATCAAAGGAGCTCAGAGCCTGGGATGTGATATTCTGGAAGACAAAGGAATTAGGATTACAACCCAGAATAACTTATCCAAGAAAACAGTAAAATCCATCAGAAAAATGAATAGATATTTAATGAAAAAGAGGATTTTCAAGATTTTATGATGAAAAGACCAGAACTGAATAGAAAATTTGACTTTTGGATACAAGACTCAAGGGAAACACATAAGGGTAAAGAGGAAAGAAAAATCATAATGGACTTGATATAGATAACCTATTTATTTTCCTATGTGGCAAGATTATATTTGTAACTCCTATGAATTTTATCATTATTAGAGCAATTAGAAGCAGCATACACAGACAGAAGGAATGGGTGTGAATTCATCATGATGAGATGATCTAAAAGAAAATAAAGCTAAGAGCTGAGTAAGAAGGGACGTACTTGGAGAAAATGGAAAGGAGAGGAAGAATGTGGAAGTCATTTTACAGAAAAAGAGGCATATAAGGAAAAGCTTTTACACTGGAGTGGGGTAGGGCAACCTGTCTTACACAGTAGGGAAGTAGGAGGGGACAAGCATAAGAGAAAAGGGGATATGATACAAGAGAGGGTACATTAAGAAAGGCAGTGATAAGGAGCAAAGTAGAATTTTGAGGAGGGAGAGAGGAAAAAGAGAGAGGGAGAGAGAGAGAGAGAGGGAGAGAGAGAAAGAGAGGGAGAGAGAGAGAGAGAGAGAGAGAGAGAGAGAGAGAGAGAGAGAGAGAGAGAGAGAGAGAATGGAGGTATATCTACAATAGTCATAACTGTGAATAATGTTAATGAAATTAACTGACCCCTAGTAGAGTGGATCAGTGGAATAAATTAGATGTGAAATACACATTAGTAAATAATCATAGTAATCTAATTTTTGATAAATCCAAAGATAAAAGCTTTTGGGAAAAGATCTCAATATTTGACAAAAATTGCAGAAAAAATGGAAAACACTTTGACAGAATCTTGGTATAGCCCAACATCTCACCCCATATAGCAAGATAAGGTCAAAATAGGTACTTAATTTAGACCTAAAGGGTTGTACAGTAAGCAAATTATGAGAGCATGTAACATTTTACTGTCTGATCTATGGATAAAGGAAGAAATTATGGCCAAATGAGACATAGAGAAGATCATGGAGAGTAAAATGGATAATTTTGATTATATTAAGTTAAAAAGTTTTTTTTTTTCACAAACAAAACTAATGCAGGCAAGATAAAAAGGAAGGAAGGAAACTGGGGTGGGGGAGGAGCATTTATAGTAATTTTCTTTATAAAGGCTTCATTTCTCAAACATATAGAGAACTTAGATAAATTTATAAGAATATGAATCATTCCCCAATTGATAAAATTGTCAAAGAATATGAAATCAGTTATCTATAGTCATGAAAAAATGCTCTATGTCACTATCGAGTAAGGGCCCTCCAGCTTGTAACCTGGATGCTGGGACTTTGTTAAACTCTGGTAACTATGTATTGGAATTTGAATCAGACAAGGTCTGTCTGTTGATGTTTGTAATTTGTCTGTATTTTTTCTGAAGTTCAGGGTGCTGGCTTTTTCCCCTGAACTAAGTGAGTGATCTTTGTATGCTGAATTAAAGTAAGCTTGTCAACCCCTTTAACCTTGCTTTCCTTATTAAAGCAGATCAAAAGAACCTGTGATTTGCAGTGTGCTGGCAGCTTTCTGGGTGCTGGCTGTTGGTCGATCTTACACCCCCACAGCAGCTGCTGGCTGGATTGTTGTTAGTATCACTGGGTCTGTACTTAAAACCTTTCAAATGTGGTAGAATGCATCTGAGATTGTATCCCTTTGGGATCAAGAACCCAAGATCAATTTCATACCATGATGTGGCATTGCAGTCAGACTTTATGGAGGATTTAAATAGCATACTAAATAATAAGCCAATCATTAAAAACAAATTGTCTAAATTACTATAATGCCTAATTTTGCTTTCATATTGGAGAAAAGTAAGCATATTCTTTTTCCCCCAATGGATTAATTTTATTTAAAATTTTCTTGCTTTCTTTCTCATTATTTAATGTATTTTTTTCTTATCTTCACTCCTTCCTTTTCTTTCTTCTTTACTTTTTTCCCTCTTCTTCCTTGTAGGTTGTAGTAGAATTTTGATTTTTGAATGTAATGCAAAAAAGCAATCATGTTCTCAGGAAAGGCAACAATAAAATGTATGATTAGGAAAAATAAGGAATGAAATTTGATTGTAAGTACTTAGAGGTACCAAATAGAAAGAAAAAAATCAGTATTAAATATATAGTCAAATTATACAGTATCAAATACTGTAATCAACCAAGAGAAAAATTATTATTATGAAGTGCTTACTAAGTACCAGGCTTTATTCTAAACACTTAGGATTCAGAAACAAAGCAAAACATAAAAACTTTTCCTTCCCATTAGGAGCTCATATCTGAAAGGAGGAAACAATATATAAAACAGCTATGTACAAGATATATACATATTGTATGGAAAGCATTCTCAAAGGAGAAGGCATTAAGGGTTGGAAAAAAGACAGGATTTGAACTGATTATTGAAGGACGCACTGAAAGCTAAGAAGTAGAGTGGGACAAGGTTAGGGAATATAAGTAAAAAGTAAAACATAACTTGCCCCACAACAACTTTAAAAATGATACAATGATTAGGAAATTAAAGGAGAAAATATCATACCTGATATTTCTCGCCCAGGATTATGAATTCTGTCTATAGGCAAATAAGCAAGGAATGAAGAATTGAACTGGTTTGGGGTACGATCACAAACTCAGTACTGTTGGCCAACAGTGCTGGAATCCTCAAAACTGATCTTGGAATCAGGTCTATGCCCAGGCAAGCAGCCTAAGGTGTCACTGAAGGGACAATATTTGGACACAGTTCCCAGGGCTCTAACTTCAACCAAAAGCCAAGAATACCTAGAGCCAATAGTGGATTCAATTGCAGTTTTGACATTTCAGAGAGCTGGACTGAGCTCTGAGCTAGAACAACAGGATGGGGACATACAAAGCTGCTTGTAGATTCAACCCTTTGCCTGCTCCAGTAAGATGGAGTCTCTCAGAAGGTGCTGTGAACTCAGCACCCAGAATCCCAAAAATAGAGTCACCAAAGAAGATGCTGAACTCAATTTCCTGTCGAAGTCAAAGTGCAAAAGTCTCTGAGAGGGGATGAAATAATAAAGTAATGAATTTTTCAGCCATAGAAGCTCTAAAAAGGCCAACTACTGAGCAAATTAGGAAATGATTGATTTCAGTGGATGGAGTACCCTATCTGACAAAATTGCAAATGTCTAGAGTATAGAAATAATAATAATTTATTCTGAGAAATATTGAACAAAATTAATTAATTTGTATCCTTCAAGGAATCTTTTATGAAATATATATTTTTTAAAACTGGGTCAACTTACCTCCTCCAACTCTCAGGTCAGAAGTATAGTGACCATTCATGAGGCCAATCCCACTAACGTCATCATGGGAAATTTGACCTGCCTCTATTTCACAGTTTGGGCAGTTCACTCCACTTTAGCCACCTAGTGGCCTCTGTTCCCTGCAGCTAACCATATTTAGGTGCAGACATGGATTATTTTATCACATTGCTATTTAACACTTTAAATCTCAAGAAATTCACAAATCTCAGCTTCTGCATTACAGAGATTACAGGCTTATACATTCTTGTTATTCAATGAATGACAGACACCTTGTCTTTTCCATTGGAGCAGAGCATTTACCATAAAAAAACAAGCAAAGGTTAAATGTTTTTCTTATTATCAACAAATACTAACAATCAGGTCATGGTATTCTTTATATCTATCCATTATTTGTTTTATGCAAAAATGAAGGTGGCTACAGAAAATCATCTGTGTAAATCTGCCTATTCTTTTCTTATGTTTTCATTTAACACATCTTTGATATATTCATAGAGCATTCTTTTAATGATTTTAAAGAAATTAGAATAAAGGCATGGGGATTCATATGTGCTAATATCTTACTTGTTTTCACTCAATTCTTTCCATTATCTTAAATTCTTTTTTTTATTTATTTTTAATATGTTTAGTTTTCAGCATTGATTTTCACATGCATTTGAATTACAGATATTCTCCCCATTTCCACCCCCCCACTCCAAGATGACATACACTCTGGTTGCCCTGTTCCCCAGTCTGCCCTC
>JAQQSZ010015498.1:0-11258 GCA_028646595.1 Phalanger gymnotis | reverse complement strand
ATGCCACAGCTCAGTAATTCTGCATGCTAGGGCACCCTCCGCTCCACTCCAGGTCTCCTTGATTCGCGGTCTGCTGCAATGCGCCGTGCCGCGCCGCCTCGCGCACTGGGCTCTGCTTGGCTCAGCTCCGCTCCCCTCGGCTGGGGGCTGGGAGTTCTGTTCGGGACAGACCTTACCCCGAGACCATCCAGGCAGACCTGGGCTGGAACCCTGCTTCCCTGTGCCCCTTTGTGGGTTCTGCAGTTCTAGAATTGGTTCAGAGCCATTTTTTCATAGGTTTTTAGAGGGACTTGGTGGGGAGCTCACGCCAGTTACTGCTTTCCAGTCGCCATCTTGGCTCTGCCCCCCAATTTAATTTAATTTCTTCCTCTGAAAATTGCCTTTTCATATCCTCTAACCTCCAAAAACTGTTTCTCAGCTTTCTGTTTCCCTTCTAATCTTGGTTGCATTGGCTTTATTCATGCAAAAATTTTTAAATTTAATGTAATCAAAATTATCCATTTTGCATTTCCTAATGTTTTCTGTCTCTTGTTTGGTCATTAATTCTTCCCTTCTCCATAGATCTGACAAGTAAACTATTCCTTGCTCTCCTAATTGGCTTATGATATCTCTCTTTATGTCTAAATCATGTACCCCCAATATAGATTATTTCAACTACATAAAATGTAACAGTTTTTGCATGAACAAAATCAGTGTGCCTAGGATAATAAGAGAAACTGTTAATTGGCAAGAAAATCTTTGTATCATGTATGTCTGATAAAAGTGTATATAACTGGAAGACAAGTGAGCATAGCTTGACTAATCACTGAGATAATTGAAGTTTTTTCCTGGAGTTTTCACAAAGTTCAATTCCTGATCCAGGGCTAGCTTAAGTCCATAGTCAGCTCTCTTCTCTGCTGCTATTTATCACACTTTTTGAAGCTGCTTCCAGACTCCAGTGACTGTCTCTTTGAATTCATGTCTATATGGAGTATGGCTCTCTCTTCTCTGAACTGTGCCTGATACTTTCTCAAAGTGATTCTCCAGTTGCTTCATGGCAAGTCTCTTTCCAGGTGAGTAGTTACATTCCTAGACACCTACTCCTTATATGTTAGGTTTACCATGACTTTCAATTTGTATACATTATAGAATTCCTGACCTATACCTTTCACCAGTGTTATTTTTAACCTCAACTTTAGAAATACATAGTCTCTGTTGGAATTATGACCAAAGGTAATTGATCAGCAAAGGTAAGTGTAATCCTGAATGAAAAAAGGATATTTAATGAATTGAAAGACTTTCAGGTTTTTGTGACAAAAACTCCAGAACTTAAGGGAAAATTTGACATATATAAATACAAGCAATATAAGGTATGCATGATAGACCAATTATAAGGGACTCAAAAAGGTCAATTTGTTTACTGCATGTATGTGAAAATGTTAGAAATACTCTTGTGATTGTCATCATTATTTGGATAGTTTGAAAGAAAGTCTTGGCCTGAACTGAGTATGATGCTGTGATTCTAAAAGCAATAAAACTGTTGGGAGAGATGAAAAGAAGTAATTATTTCATAGAAATGAGTCATAAAAGGAAAAACTGATACAGAAGAAGCTAGCAGGAGGGAAAGCAGGTTGTGCTGGAACATTACTCTCATCAGCAATAGGTTATAAAAAGGAACTATATACACATATATTTGCATATGTATATATACACACATATGTTTGTATATATAAGTATACATACATTTATGGGTATGTATGTGTATATATATATGTACATATATATGTATTCTAAATTCAGAAAGAAGAGGGAAAGGGTATAGGGTTGGGGGAGAGGATGAGGGAGGGACTTTTAGAGGGATGGGTAGATTAAGGAATAGGAGGGCAAGGTAGCCACTAGAAGCAGAGGAGCGAGGAGAGATACAATAAATAGGGTGAGAATAATGGTGAGGAAAAATAGAAAGGAGGAAAATATATGACAAGTAATTGTACCTTAGAATGTGAATGGGACCAATTTACCCATAAAACAGAACTGGATAGCAGATTAAAAATTTGAATTCAACATTATGTGCTTTCATGAAACATTATAAAAATGAGAGATACACAAAAAGATATAATAAAGGGCAGGAGTAGAATTCTCTATATAAAACAAAAAAGATAGTTGTCATGATCTCAGAGGTAAAGTTAAAAAAGAATAAGTGAAAAATAGAGAAACTACACTATGTGTCAACAATATTATTCAGTAATCTTTTAGACTTTCCTTCTAAAATGCATATCTTCTTCGTGATGCCATTTGTTTCAACTATCCGGCTAGCAGCTGCTATGAGGGTGTAAAGCCAACAACAACCAGCTCACAGAATGCTGAAAGCCCATGTCATTTTTATCTGCTTTAGTAAGGAAAGTAACATTAAGGGGTTAACAATTTTACTTTAATCCAGCATACAAATATCATTTACTTAGTTCAGGGGAAAAAAACAGCACTCTGAATTACAGACCAAATACAATTTGTTGTTATCAACATCTGGGTCTTCAGCCTGGGAGCTGATTATAACAGCTGGCCCAGAGTCACATGCCACTCTTGCTTTGGCTCAGAGCTCTGAGTGAGAATGCTAACCTCTGCACTTATATATTCTGTTCAGGGCCCTGACCTTACCCGGGCTGGGCATAGAGAAGTTCCCCGCCCCCAATATCCCATCAGGTACAAATCAATGGCTTCCAATTGTAACAGTGCTCAGAAGCACAAAAACATCTCACTTTATCTGCCCCATTCAAACAAAGGCCAGAATCATTAAAGGTCAACAACAAAAAGTCCCACCTTATTTACTATTACAGTGGGTAAAGCCAAAATAATTTTTAAAGTGAAATTTTACCTAACTAATCTATTTATTCAATTTCCTCCCAATTATATTACTTAAATTATTTTATTAAGTTAGAAAAAATAATAACCAAATTCATTTGGAAGAGCAAAAGGTCAGGAACTGCAAAGAAACCAGGAAAAAAGGTGTAAAGGAAGTAGATTCATCAGTATCAGACCTTAAACTATATTATAAACTATATTGTTGAATAGTAAAAACGATAATTTTGATTATTGTGTATTAAAATGTTCTTGTGTAAATAAAGCCCATGAAGCCAAGAATAGAAGGAATGCAGAAGACTGGGTGGCAGTGGTGGAATTTTCATAGACAATATCTCAAAAAGGATGTGATTGGGTTCATATATTGCTGTGATGTACAAAGTGATGAACTGGTTGATTTAGAAAAACATGGAAAGACTTGGACCTTTGAAGTAAGATGCTATCTACCTTCTGAGAAAAAGAGGAAAGATGGAAATAAGCATAGTATGGTCATATATATATATGTATATGTGTGTGTCACATATATGTCATATATATCATATATGTCATATATATGTATACGTGTGTGAGTGTGTATGAGTGTATATATGTGTATGTTTGTACATCTATGTGTGTGTATGTGTATATGCATGTATGTATATATCAATGCTTAATTGTAGACTTAGGTGGTGACAAGACAGGGGAAAAATAAAGTAAAAAGTGCACTGCAGAGAACAGAGGAAAATCAACAGGGAAGCAAAGCTGGGCAGCTTTGAAAACAATGTGTAGTATTTATTATACAGGTTTTCTTGAAATGGAAATGTCTTGCTTTATATTGAATCCTCTCTTATGGCCTGCTATATTCTTGGCAATGTTTGTTTCTTTGTTTGTTTTTATGATTTTGTATTAAAGTTTAAAATTTTAAAAAGTTACCAAAAAATAAATAGCCTTATTATGTAAGCATTTTGATTATTTGTATTTTGAAAAATAATTAGTATTTACTGAATCATTATGATCATTAATTTTGATAGCACTTTATTCTTTGGTGGGCAAGATTCCCTTATATCACGGACCTGATGATATGTCTGTTGAGATAGAGGGAGATGAGAATTACCTAGCACCTTTTGCCAACAAGAAAATTGGTGACACAACAAGGGAATAAATTAAACTCACTGACGTATTTTGTTTCGGTTTCTCCTAGAATTTGTGGTCCTCTAGCACTCATTATCTTCAGTTTGACTCCTTATGGGTCATGGCCCTTGTGCCTAGTCTTTGTTATGTTTCCATAATTGACCTATTCTTCTCCTTCTCTCCAGGGACCCGCTCCCAGAAAATTCAGAACTGTATTCATCTTGCAATTACCTGGAGAGGTTACATCACACTTAAGACAATTAAAGCCACCACTACAATCTTAGCAGGTCAACTTGGAGCTTTCAAATCATTCACAGATGACTTGAGTCTTTTGACCGTGTTAATTTCTATTATCTTTCCAGCCTCCTCAGTCTGACAATTGAAAAACTACCCAGAAAGGAGGACAGGGAGTTTTCTTCCATCTTTATCGCTTGGTTCCATGAGTACTGGTTCCAGTTTTTATAGTTGTCTTAATTTTAGTTCTAGCAAATTGTTCATAAGACTGGAATGACAAAGAGGTTGGATTAAATAATCTCCCTCTGCTTCAAGTTTTAACATTCTCTGCCATCTTCCTTGACGATTCAGAAGGCACTTTGGGTTCATATACTAATTAGACAAGGATCAAGTGCTTTAAGATTTGCACCAGCCCTCTAATACTCACAACAACCTTACAAAGTAGTTTTTTTATTGCTCTAATTTTATGGTATTTTTTGGAAAGAGGGGCTAAAAGAAATGGAAAATGAGTGTTTGAGTCTTGGATTTTTTTCACTTACTGCCTGAATGACCTAGGGCATATGCATCAACCTCTTCTGGATCTTAGTTTTCTTAGCTGTTAAAAGAAAAGATGGGGCTAAGTGATTTTTAAAGTTTCTCTTAGATCTCACATTTTCTGATTTTGAGATCTCATAGTTTATATTTGGATGCTGATAAGGGATGCATCTTTTCAGAATTTTTTCTAGAGACTAGCTATTAAAATGAGCTATTATGAGAAAATACAGATATGTGGGAAGGACCTGTAACTAAGACAAGATGATGTAATTGGGAAATTCTTAGGCCCGGATTTGGTATAAATGACCACTTAATTGATTGTCACTAATTCCTTCAACTTTCACCTCTCAAGAATCAAATATTAAAACACATTGGTGTTCTGCAGTTATAAAAGTGACGAAGAGAAGGAAAAAGAAATATTTTCAGGTAAGAAAATAAAAAAAATGTCATTTTCTATTTCATTCAGATAATTAATAGTCACAAACAATTGTTAGGTATCTGCTGTTTTTAATCACAGCACTAGGACATGGTCTTCAGTACTCCATTTTCTAAAAGCTAGATCTTTTCTTTGATTTTCAGGGGAAAAACTTGAGAAATCATGTGGTCTATTGCCTTGCTTTCATCAGAAATAGGATTGCCTCATCACAAACTAATGATCTAGTTTCAGCTATCATCCCTCTCTCTCATCTATCTCAATATTTTTTCCTCTCCTGCCTCCTACTCATTTGCCTACAAACTTGCTCAGGAAGTAGAGTGCTAGTGAAAGTTTAGCAATTAATTCACTAAAAAAAGGATATGGTATGTATGCTCAGGGGCACACAGACAGTAAGTGTGTCAAGTAACTGAGGCTGGACTTGAACTAAGGTCCTCCTGGCTACAGAGCCAGTGCTCACTGTACCACCTAGCTGCCCCTTCCTTCTCACTTTTAAAACTCTAGACAATCAGCACATAATAACGCAAGCCCTGATTTGTAGCACTACTGATTTTGAGGTGTAAAAATTTAGCTACTGGCTGGAACTAGCTTCAGCAACCCCTGCCTGGATTCAAGTTCTCACTCTGATGTATATTTGGTGTGTTGCCATGGGAAGATTATTTAACTTTTGGGTACTACAGAAATACCTCTAAGGTATAGAGCAGTCTCCACCCCAGGAAGGATTTAATGAAGTTCTTTGTTGAAGGTTATGTAGTCTGAAGCATTACAATAGGACAAATCGAAAGTTTTCTTTATAATTAAAAAAAAAGAAACGCCAAAATCTTAAAGCTAATTCAAAAACATGGGTGATGATTGTATCTGTAAAGACTTGGAGAAAAGGTGATTCCTCAACCTTGCTCATGCCTGGCAGTCTTCTCTTGGAGAAAGTTCCCTCCCTCATCACTTTAGTCCAATGCTTCTTTGGTCTTTGCATTTTGTATGGGTATAAAGGAATATGGAGAAGAAAACATCATGAAACATTCATTTAAAAGGGAAATACATAGTGCTTAGTAAAGAGAAATTCATAACATGTATTTATCTTGACAAGTTGTCAAAAACTGGCAAATATTTGGCAATATTTGGCAAATTGCCACCAGTGATACCAAGATGGAAGGTGAAATTAATTTCTTGACCTTGGCCTTGTTTTTCTTAGCAGGTCTCCACCATGGGTGACCAGGGAGCAAACAACCACTCTGAGGTGACTGACTTCATTTTGGTAGGCTTCAGAGTCCACCCAGAACTACATATCTTTCTATTTCTGGCTTTCCTATTTATCTATAGCATGGTCTTCTTGGGGAATGTCAGCATCCTGGTCATCATCCTGATTGATCCCCGACTGAACACACCAATGTATTTCTTCCTAGGCAACCTCTCCTTCATTGATCTCTCCTACTCCTCTGCTGTGGCACCAAAGGCCATGGCTAATTTCTTATCATCAAGTAAGTCCATTTCCTTTGCAGGCTGTGTACTTCAGTTTTTCTTCTTTGTCTTATTCATGGTAGCAGAGAGTTTTGTTCTGGCAGCCATGGCCTATGACCGCTTTGTAGCCATTTGCTCCCCACTGCAAGATTCTGTCCTCATGTCAAGACGACTTTGTACCCAGCTTGTGGTTGGTTCTTACTTTTGTGGCTGGGTCACCTCTATTCTTCTAGTCAGTAACACCTTTACTTTGTCCTTCTGTGCCTCTAGAGTTATTGACCACTTTTACTGTGACCTCCACTCGATTGAAAAGATCTCATGTTCTAACATTGTCATCATTCGAATGGCGACATTAACCCTCGCAGGAATTGTTATTCTATTCACTCTGATAGTCATCATGGTATCTTATGTTTACATTGTGTCCACCATCCTGAAGATGCAATCTGCTGAGGGTCGAATGAAAGCCTTCTCCACTTGTGGGTCCCACCTTGGGGTGGTGAGTTTGCTGTATGGAACTGCCTCCTTTGTGTCTTTCATTCCCACCAACAATGGTGAGCTGCATAAAGTAGCTTCTGTGTGTTATACCCTCATTACACCCATGTTGAACCCATTCATATACTCTTTACGAAATAAAGATGTCAAAGAGGCTTTGAAAAGAATTTTAGGGAAGGCAAAAGCTTTGCTCTAATTTTCACATTTTCTTCTCTCCCTTAGTTCTGTTATTTTTAAATCAGAGAAATCCCCCTAGGTGAACTAGTCGTGGTGGAAAAAATCTCTTGTCTCTCCTATTAATGCTTCCTCCAGAACACTGTTGTTACTAAACACCATAAACAATGAAATCAGAGATGATATAGCAACTATACAAATACAAACATACCTCATCACTCCTGCTAACAAATGAGCCCTTGAGAAGCCATTATTTCACAGAGTGTCTGAGTGTGTCCTAAATGATGTTAGGTTGGAAGTACAGTTATCCCTTCCACATTGTGACTTTCCCTGTTGTGGTTTTGATATGTTGCTGGTTGGCATACAAAATTACTGTGATTAGGAATTTGGGGGGAATTTCGCAGAAGGTGTAGATGTTACTCCAAAGCCAACAGATGACATATAAAAAATTCAGAAACTGAGAAATACATAAGATATGCCTGTGGCCAAATACTTAACACAAAGTTTACAATAAAGTACTGAAAACACCCCGTAAAAGAAAAAGAAAGAAAAATCAGACCTCTTCTCTAGTACAAATAGAGAGTACACAGATTTTCCAGATCAAATGGCTGCTATACCTGCAAACCCCACACTATGGAAGGGGTAATGGTATATTTTCTATGGACTGGTGAGTTGGTATTATTTATCTATTTGCCTGGGGTATAGACTGTAGGTATTCTAGTTTGTTTTTCAATGAAATATTTTTAATTTAAATTTTAAAAATGAATATAGAATTTCTGCTTTTAGTTGGGTTTGTGTGGAAAGTGGAAGTGATGGGATAAATGTAGGACAAAAAATATGCATACATTTGTTAGATCCTCAAAGTGAATGACAACAAACTGCTAACTCATCCCTTTTGGCTATCTGGTCTCTTCTACAAGCAAAAGGTGATTGATAGAATCTTTCAGTTTACTCAAAAGTGGGACTTTGGTCAGTGTTTCAGATGGACGTCAGTCATGTCATTTTTGTGCGTGTTCAATTAAATCTGGCCATTCAGGAAGTATTTATTAACTTTCTACTATTTTTATATCACAAAGCCAGACACTAAGGTGTGAAAACAAAACAAAACAGTCCCTTCCCTCTAGGAGCTTCCATTTTCCTGGAATAAAATGTATAAAACACCAGTATTATTTAGAGAATCACAATTACCACTTCATAATGTAGTCAGCTCTGATTCACAAAAATGAATTAAATCAGTTATCATTATAACATGACAGAGTAAAAGGGAATTTGGGTGTAAGATGAGATTATCAAGTAAGAAAAGGGTGTTGCTTTTGTCTGTGGGACCTGTGGAATGCAGCCTCTTGAATTCCTAATTCTGTCTGTGTGTCTTTTGTACTGTGAGTAAAGAACTGACCTCAAAGGCAAGAAACATGGCTCCAAGAAGTCCTGCCTCTAATCCCTACAGTGTGACCCTAGGCAGGTCCCTCAACCACTCAAGGCCCAAGGCAACTCTCTAAGACTAGAAATTTCACAGTGCAGATCTGCCATTGTAGAGGAATTAACTTCAGGGAATTTTCCTGTCTGAATGGTGTCACTGGCCTGGTTAAGTAACGTAAAACACATACATGTATATATACACACATCTGTGTATATTTAAAAATACACACAAAAATAAACATATTTGTGTATATATTGATATACGCACCTATATAATACATCCATTCATGCACACGCATATTCACATATCCACACATATCCACATCTAGCTACAACACAAATGCAATGCATGTAAATAAGTGTCCATGCATGTGTATATGCATATATGAACATGCACACACTCATATATGTGTATGTGTATGTATATATGAGTGTATATACACATGTATTTTTGGGTATGCATGTGTATATGTCCATCAAAATGTACTTCCAAGCTGAATATTTATAGATATGTGTAACCCACACATATATACACACATATAGAGGCATACACACATATGCAGGTGCATGTACACATACACTACAACATACATATGCACACATAACATACATACAGAGACATAGGCATAGACATAGAAGTTGATGTAGACATAGACACAGATATAGACTTATACATAGGCATGGACATAGCCAGAGACATAGACGTGGACATAGACATACACCTAGACACTGACATAGACATAGATGTAAATGTAGACATAGACATAGACATAGACACAGACATAGATATACACCTCATATAAGATGTTTGGGACCCTCTGTATATTTGTCTTAGAAGTCACTGTTTTTGATGAAAAACATAAATCATCTAAATGAATGTGAAATTCCATACATACATCTCTGCTAATGAGGAGCAGCAACTCTGACATGTTTGATAAGAGAGAAAACTAGACTACAATGAGACATTTGCTCCATTTATCTGTGCAATGGAAACTTGTCTTCTAGACACTGAGAATTATCTGTGTCATATTTATGTCTGTCCTGATAATGCCAAATATTAAGATAGAAAGTGAGGTTAAAAAATACAGTCAACTATCTATATTGAAGTATGTTCAAATATGTACATGTTTTTCATGGTGTTTATAAACCTCCCATCTGCATTTGTGAATGAATTTTACAGTTTTTTTTTCCAGAAGACACTCCCTCAATAGCTGTCTTATTTGGAAGAATATAAAGTGCCACCCTTGGAGAGTGATGTCCCTGAAGGGTAAGAAGTAGTAAGATTGTTTTGTGCTTATTCTAGAAATGGAAAAATATAGAAGTTAACTGATTTATTCAGTTGTCATGTTTCATTCCTGACCCCCTCCTCACAGTGTCTAAATTGCAGTTACCCTTGCCTCTGAACTCTAGTCTAGTATGGTAAAGAAAGAATTCAAGACGAAACAAAAGGGAAATCTAATCCCCATCAAACCATCCTACCCCCAACATGATCTGTATCTGTTTGCATCATTTCTTCAGGATGTTCTTGATCCTATACGAGTAATTCAGAAATGATCATTATCCTTTGATTAAGTGTGGATTCAATAAATGATAAACCATAGCAGATTGGTAGCAGGAGAAAACTAGAATTTACATCTCCTGGCTCCTGGTCCAATGCTCTCTTTATTGGATAACATTGACTGCTCAGCCTTGAAAACTGATTGCAGTGTTAGAGGTACAGCCTCATGAGTGTCCTACCATCAGACACCCCTTATGCTGAAAAGATCCTAGAAAAAACACCCTGGCTCTACCCCTAACTGCCGGCACAATGCCACCTAATTCATCCAATACAATTGTCTATGGCTCTTTTTCCCCGAATGTATCAAGAGGAAGTGGTTCCATTCTCTAGTCCACGGTATCCTAAGTATCTTACATGCTTTTGGACAAACTGAACGGCAGCTATCCTCACTTTTAAACTTAAATATTTTTTCTGATTTGTGCCATGTTTTGTGTGTGTGTGTGTGTGTGTGTGTGCGTGAGAGAGAGAGAGAGAGAGAGAGAGAAAATCATCTAGTTTCCTGGGATTTGCAGTTGCAGTCTCTCACTGCCAACCTCTCCCTCACACTGTCCCATCCATCCCAGCCCCATCTAGTGCCTGCCTTGTTTGCCAACTTACCTTTTGCTGCACAGATGAGTAGAGTAGAAAGGAACCATTTCTGAATGTCAGCCACAGGATAAAAGTGAGGGGGAAAATGACTTTCCCACATGCTCTCTTCCATTTTTTAAAAGTGCACATATTTAGAAAACCACACAGGACATCTTACTCACGGAGTACTTTGAGCTCAAAAAGGATTTGGAAAAGCAAGTTAGAGAAGTAGAGGAAAAGTTGGGAAGAGAAGTGAGAGTGATGCAAGAAAACCATGAAAAACAAGTCAATGACTTGCTAAAGGAGGCCCAAAAAGACTGAAGAAAATAACACCTTAAAAAATAGACTAACTCGAATGGCAAAAGAGCTCCAAAAAGCCAATGAGGAGAAGAACGCCTTCAAAGGCAGAATTAGCCAAATGGAAAAGGAGGTCCAAAAGACCACTGA
>JAQQSZ010015497.1:0-11259 GCA_028646595.1 Phalanger gymnotis | reverse complement strand
GACAATCAAAATAACACAAAATGTAGCAGTTTCTACATTAAGGGATTGAAGGGCTTGGAATATGATATTCTGGAGGTCAATGGAGCTAGGATTAAAACCAAGAATCATCTACCCAGCAAAACTGAGTATCATGCTCCAAGGCAAAATGTGGATTTTCAATAAAGTGGAGGACTTTCAAGCTTTCTCAGTGAAAAGACCAGAGCTGAATAGAAAATTTGACTTTCAAACACAAGAATCAAGAGAAGCATGAAAAGGTAATCAAGAAAGAGAAATCATAAGGGACTTACTAAAGTTGAACTGTTTGGTTTACATTCCTACATGGAAAGATGATGTGTATAATTCATGAGACCTCAGTATTAAGGTAGCTGAAGGGAATATACATATACATATATATACACACACATATATGTATACATATATATGTATGTGTATATATATATATAGACAGAGGGTACAGGGTGAGTTGAATATGATGGGATGATATCTAAAAAAATCAAATTAAGGGATGAGAGAGGAATATATTAAGAGAGAGAGAGAAAGGGAGAGATAGAATGGGATAAATTATCTCACATAAAAGCGGCAAGAAAAAGCAGTTCTCTTGGGAAGGAAGAGGGGGCAGGTGAAGGGAATGAGTGAATCTTGCTCTCATCGGATTTGACATGAGGAGAGAATAACATACACGCTCAGTTGGGTATTTTACCCCACAGGAAAGAAGGAGGAAGGAGATAAAAAAGGGGGGATGATAGAAGGGAGGGCAGATATGGGGAGGAGGTAATCAAAAGCAAACACTTTCGAAAAGGGACAGGGTCAAGGGAGAAAAATTGAATAAAGGGGGATAGGATAGGAAGGAGCAAATATAGTTAGTCTTTCACAGCATTAAGCATTGTGGAAAGGTTTTGCATAATGATACACATGTGGCCTATGTTGAATTGCTTGCCTTCTTAGGGAGGGTGGGTAGGGAGGGAAGAGGGGAGAGAATTTGGAACTCAAAGTTTTAAAAGCAGATGTTCAAAAAAAAGTTTTTGCATGCAACCAGGAAGTAAGATATACAGGCAATGGGGCATAAAAATCTATCTTGTCCTACAAGAAAGTAAGGGAAAAGGGGATGGGGGGAGTGGGGTGATAGAAGAGAGAGCTGACTGGGGAATCGGGCAATCAGAATACATGCCATCTTGAAGTGGGCAGCAGGGTAGAAATGGGGAGAAAATTTGTAATTCAAACTCTTGTGAAAATTAATGCTGAAAACTAAAAATATTAAACAAATAAATAATGATTTAAAAAAAAGAAGTCTGAAAGGCTGTGTGGAGTTAAAACAAAGGAAGAGATAAGAAGCTAGATTTCCACATAAGACTTTCTTCAACAATGACTGAAGGAAGTTTCTGATTGCATTAGGGTTTTTATACTAGGATTTTGGATTGTTGTGGAACAAAATGGGTAGCCAACTCAGCTAGGTGAGTAAAGGGACAAGTAGCTTCAAACCGTGAAAGAAGGCTGAAAAAATCCTCTCAAAAAGGCAAGAAAAGTTTGATATGGGCATAATGTCCCCCCAAGGACCATAAAAACCCTACAAATAGTCACAGGGAAGAGGCAGTTTGCCATGGGCAGGTACCTGCAGAGCTATAAACACTTCCAGCAAAAATGACACAGAACTGGGTGTATCCATTCTAGCAAATATACTAGGAAAGGGAGACTTCTCAGTGACCTGGAAAACGTGCTTTACGTATGTTTGCACCAATACCGAGGAACAGCTACATGTGTACAAACATATCAGCCTTCCTCTTAACTGAGGTTCAGGGGCTGGAGGAAGGCCTCTCTCTTCTTCAGGTTCAATAAGAATTTATTAAGAGCCTACTAAGAGCCAAAGCTTGGGCTAGGTGCTAGGAACACAAAGTCAAAAATGAAAGTCTGTCCCCTCAAAGAGCTTACATTCTAAGGGGGTGACGGGATATATACATAAAATTTGAATACAAATCTTTGTCAAACAATGTTGGTGGAGGGGAAGAGGCTATTAGCAACTGGAGGATCGGCTTGCTATAGAAAACGGGCCTTGAGCTAAGCTGAACAGAAGCATGGGGCTAGATGATGTGAAAGGTGGGCATATAGTATATTTCCAGATCTGGGGGACAGCCTGTTCAAAGGTCCCACATTAGGAGAAGAAATGTGTGAAGTGTGTGTGTGTGTGTGTGTGTGTGTGTGTGTGTGTGTATACATATACACATACATATATAAAATAGAAATGCATGAGGAAGAGCAAGTAAGCTGGTTTGGCTGGGTCTGCTGAAGTGACTGGAGCCTAATAGTCAGAGACTAGGGAATTGTTGCATACAGTTAGACCTTTGCTTTAGGAAAATCTATAAAGAGGAGAGAACACAAGGAGGCTATTGTAACACACAGGCAAGAGTCACCAAGGGCCGGACCAAGGGCATGACATGAAAAGGTCTTAGTAGGCCCCGGAGCAGCTGAATGACTGCGGAGAGAGGGAAGAGAACAGAGAAGCACTCCAAGCTTGTAAACCTCGGTGACTTCTCTACAGAGGAAGGGAAGTTAGAAAAAAGGTAGGGATTTAGGGGAAAGATCATGAGCTCTCTTTGGGACATGATGAGTTTGAGATGCCTATGGGACATCTAGAAAGAATGTTGTCGGAAAGAATAAAGAGTTTCTTGAAAGAATAAAGGAAATAGAAAGGAAGAATTTATGACCAAGCAAGAGATAGAGAATGTTATGAAATGCAAAATGGATAATTTTGATTACATTAAATTGAAAAGCTTTTGCACAAACAAAACTGATGCAACCAAGATTAGAAGGAAAACAGAAAACTGGGAAACAATTTTTACAGCCAGTGTTTCTGATTAAGCCCTCATCTCTCAAATATAGAGAGAGCTGAGTCAACTTTATAAGGCTATAAATCTTTCCCTAATTGATAAGTGGTCAAAGGATATGAACAGGCAGTTTTCAGATGAAGAAGTTAAAGCTATCTACAGTCATATAAAAAAATGGTCTAAATCACTATTGATTAGAGAAATGCAAATTAAAACAATGCTGAAATACCACTTCATACTATCAGATTGGTTAATATGACAGAAAAGGAAAATAATAAATATTGGAGAAGATGTGGGAAAATTGAGACACTAATATGGAGTTGGGAAATGATCCAACCATTCTGGAGAACAATTTGGAACTATGACCAAAGGGCTCTAAAACTGTGTATACCCTTTGACCCAGCACTTCTAGGTCTATATACCAAAGAGATCATAAAAAATAGAAAAGCACAAAAATCTTTACAGCAGTTCTTTTTGTGGTGGCAAAGAACTGAAAATTGAGAGCATTCCCATCAATTGAGGAATGGCTAAACAAGCTGTGGGATATGAATCTGATGGAATACTACTGTTCCATAAGAAATACTGGGCAGGAGGATTTCAGAAAAACCTAGAAAGACTTACATGAACAGACGCTGAGTGAAGTGAGCAGAACCAAGAGAATATTGTACACAGTAAGAGCAACGCTGTGCTCCAATCAACTATGATAGACTTAGTTCTTCTCAGAAATCCAATGATCCAAGATAATTCCAAAAGACTCTTGATGGAAAATGCTGTCTACATCCAGAGAAAGAACTATGGAGTCTGAATGCAGATTGAAGCAGACTATTTTCACTTTTTTTTCTTTCTTGTGGCTTTTCCCTTTTGTTCTGATTCTTCCTTCACAACATGATTAATGTGGAAATATGTTTAAGATGATTGTACATGTATAACCTATACTAGATAGCTTGCTGTCTTGGGAGGGAGAAGCGAGGGAAAAAAATTTGGAGCTCAAAATCTTATAAAAATGAATGTTGAAAACTATATTTACATGTAATTGGAAAAAATACTATTAAATGCAAAAAAAGAATAAAAGAAATTCTGCAAATAGAGAGAAAAGAAAAAAATCTAAAAAGAGAGATGGAAAACTTGACACAGAAAAGAATGGGAAGAAGAACTTTGGAAAAATGTAACAGATGCGAGGCTCTCTCCATAGAGGGTGGAACTAGATTCTCTGGGGGGAAAAGCAGCTTCCTGTGCTTTGAGGAATGATGAAGGGGATTCATAGGTGCCGCCAGGAGGGAAACCATCCAGTAGCAGTGAAAAGACAAGCTGTGGTTTGGGGCAACTCCATGCAAAGGGGTATGAGGTAGCCATTTAATGAACCAGAAAAAACCACAGAGAAGTAGGCGATTTGTCCAGCATATACATTTGGTTGGGGGCGGGAGAGGGTGACAATCTCCTGAGACCTCGCCAATTTGATGACCAATGTTCATTTCAGTGATTTATGCAAGGTCAATTAATACCACTAAAAGAAACTTAGAAAGCAGTGCTATGGAGTATGAAATTCCAGACAGGAACTGAAGACCATGATAATATAGGCAGTCTTTTCATGTGCTACCAACTGAAAGTGGTACCAATTCAGAAGAGAAATAAAATTAAGAAAGTAAAAACAGGTTAAGGAGATGGTGCCCGAAAAGAAGAGTTAGAGTTCTGGACCACAACTTAAATTATAGGAATGATGGGAGTTTGGTTAGAGAAGGAATGCATTTGATAAGGGCCAGTAAAAAATATTTGCCTAAAGACTTGCAGAGCAAACCATGAAGACTGTCAATTAAAAAAGGAAGAGGAAGAAGACTGCCTTTATCTTTATCTCTCTCTCTCTCTCTCTTTCTCTCTTTCCCTCTCCCTCCCTGTCTCTCTTCCTCTATCCATCCATCCATCCATCTATCCATCCATCATCTATCTATCTATCTATCTATCTATCTATCTATCTATCTATCTATCTTACACCTAGCCAGATACCACAAAAAGTAGCAGGTATGATTCATATACCAAGTGATTCTAAGGAGCCACTCTCCCGGAAGAGAGGAATTAATAAAATTCCTTTATCTTTAGATGTCTGCATAAATGCACAGTTTATGTGACCCAGAGATTTTAATGGAAAAGGGCACCTCAGTTAAAGAGACTGGGTAGACTGTGACTCATGACTGGATTATAATTATGGATGACTATATCTTCATCAGAAGAAATAAACCTATTAGATAATGGGGTGGTAGGTTAGCATTACATATTAATAACCTCTTTACTTGACAAAATCTATGTACCATATGAGAAGCCTGGTGGAGAACATTTGAGTGGAGACCAATGGAGTCAAAAGCAAGTGTATTAGAGATAGGCAGGTATGGTAACCCATGAGACCAAAAGAATAGAAGTGAATGATGAGTTTGGAAAGTGGGTCACAAAGCTGGTGTAAAGGATAATGTGACTGTGACTGGGAGCTTAGCTACCCAAATGCTTGTTCCTCATTCTGCTAAAAATGAATGTAATTGGGAACTATTTAACAAAATAAAAATTCATAGAACAGAGATGATGTTACTCTGTGGTTTTCTAAGTCAAAATGTGCCAGCAGGATCCTTATGTGCTACTTAGTGACCCTGTTGATGCCTTGGTTTACATGATACTCCATCTCCTATTCTGTACTTTGCCCTGTAATCCCCTCCTCTCCTTCCCCTCTATTCTAAAAATCAGAGTAGTCACTGCTAGCCAAGAAACTTTTGGAGAAAAAGGTTGTCATCAGGGACACATTTAGCCTCAATAAGTCTTGAATGTGGGTATGTACTGGCTTCTCACCACCCTTCATTTTACAAAGTTCTGGCCGATCATCTTATCTCAGTCAAAAGGGTCAGTGAGATCCAAAACCTGGGCTTTAACAACATTCCCTCCATACCATCCCAATATCACTGCCACCCTGCACCATGCCTTACTCCAAGCCCCCTCCCTAGGCTCAGCCATAATTTTTCTCCAAGGTGGCTGACTTCCACATAAACCAAGAAACAGTCCTTTTCTTCTTCTTCTTCTTCAACTTTACTTCTCTTGGAAAGAGCATCACTCATGTCCTGGCTTTGAGAAGATCTTTGTTTCTACATAAAGATACTAAGTACTATCCACCAATATTAAAAATACATTTTATTGTTCAGATCTTTCAGTCATGTTCAACTCTTCATGATCCCATTTGGCGTTTTCTTGGCAGAGATACTGGAGTGGTTTTGCCATTTCCTTCTTCAGCTCATTTGACAGATGAGAAAACTGAGGCAAACAAGGTAAAGTGACTTGCCCAGGGTCACACAGCTAGTAAGTGTCTGAGGCCAGATTTGAACTCAGGAAGAGGAGTCTTCCTGACTCCAGGCCTGGCGCTCTATCTACTGTGTAATCTGGCTGCCCCTAAAAATACATAAAATCCCTTAAATGATTCAAAGAGTTTTTGTTAGAAAGGGTTATTGGGAGAGAGCTCACATAAGATTCTGCTGATGGAAGCAGTCATATAATTTACCATATTAATTTAATTTCAAGATACTTAAAGAGGGTTAGCAATAAGTAACATGGAAAAAAATAAATGTACAAAGAACTAAAACCAAAACAAAACCAGACAGGAAAAAAACAACCATCTTTATGGCCTATAGTAAAACTCTACGGGCATAGCTAAACCCACAAATAATCCTTTACAGATGAGTGGAAGGATGTATCTCCTTCTGTTTTAAGGGAATTGGCTTCCCTCTACCCACTCGAATTCTGTCTGGCACACCTAGCCAAGAGCAGACTAAGCATAGCCACAGCTTTTGGAAATTCCTATCTGAAATCCACAGAGCAGCCACACCATCAGCACCACACACTTTCTTGGTCATCATGATCGATCCTCACTCACATTTATATGATGTGTTATAGGCTACAAGGGCCTCACAACAATCTGAAAGTAGCCTAAGTATTATTTCTACTTTATAAATGCATCCAGTCCCTGCCTTTTCCAATCCATCCTCCAGAGATGCCAACATGATTTTTCCCAAATCACAGGTCTGACTTTGGCACCCCCCTACTTAAGGGGCCATCAAGTGGCATGGTAGACAGAGCCCTGAAGCTGGAGTTGGGAAGACCTGAGTTCAAATCCTTCCTCGAACATTTACTTGCTATAGGAACCTGGGCTGATCACTCCCTCTCTGTGCCACACTTTCCTCCTCTAGGAAAGGAAGGGGTTAGACTTGACTGTTAAAGTCTCTTCCCACTTGAAATCCATTTCTATGAATAAACCCCAGGGGCTCCCCATGACTCTAGGATAAAATACAGTCTTCTGTTTGATATTCAGCATGACCTGGCCCCTTCCTCCTTTTCCAGCCTTCTTAAACCTTATTCCCTCCATGTACCTTGGGATCCAGCCACATTTCCCTACTTTCCTCACACATCGCACTCCATTTCTCACCTCCAGACGTTTGCCCATTCCTGGAATGCTCCCCCTCCTTACCTGTGCCTTCTGGAACCCTTGGTTTCCTTTCAGACTCAGCTCAGTTGCTGTCTTCTATAGGGCTCTCCTATTCTCTCCAGCTGCTTGGGGCCATCCCTTTCTGGCCTGTCCCATCTCAAGCCACCTCGTGTCTACTTTGTTTTTATCCTGTATATGCTGTGGCTATATTTGTACATGCTGCTAACAAAAAGACCGCTGCAAACAATACTCGACACAGTGAACACTCGAATATTTTTCTATAAGACAATGAAAAAATTGCCTTAATATTGAAAAACTTTCTCATGACTAGCGACAATTAAACAGAGGCCTTGGCCAATATGACACAAGATACTATCTCCTTGGGCCTCAGTTTCCTCATCTATCAAATAGAGGTAATAACTGGAACCACTCCTACCACACAGGTCGTTGTAAGAATCAAATAATGAAGCACCTAGAAGCACTTTAATTTTAAAGTGCTATTTGAAATTTAATCAATAATAATAATAACAATATAGACAGAAAGAACAAATGCTGAAAGTGGATTCTGGACCCAAGCTTGGCGCTATAGAAGAGGTGAAAAAAATGAGCCTCCCTCCCTGCAGAGGTGGGAAGCTATGGGTGTAGAATACTACACACACTGTTACATATGATCCTTAGGTTGGCTAGTTTTGATGAACTGGTTTTTATTTCCTTCTCAGTTTGGTAGAAGAGATGATTTGGGGAGGGGAGAGAAAGGGAAAGATGTGAAATGTGATTTAAAACAAAAGATATCAACAAAAAAGATAAAATTGGAAAATCCACAAAATGAAATGTAGTCTTATCATTAATAGCACTAAATCCGACACCTAGATATGTCTAACACTTGTATCTGACACATTCAGAGGGAGAGATAAAGCTTTTATTGTATGCCAGGCATAACAATATAATTCCAAGGACTTTGGGGATTTGTTCAGGGGAGGATTGTTTCACTTAGAAGGCACTATTAATGCCAGGCAGGAAGGCCCTTGCAGGTGATGAGGAGAAGCCCAAGCTTACCTGCATGTGGAGTAGTCTGGGCACATAAGTTTTTTTTTTTTTTGCTATATTGCATTTTTAGAAGTGCGTTCACATAGATCAGTGGTGTCAAAGAGAAACTGGTCAAACAGGCCATATACTGACTTAGAAAACCACAATTGTCTGTATTGTATTGTAATTTTATTTATTTTGCTAAACATTTCCAAATTTCATTTGATTTTGGTTTGGGCTGCCATAGGGAGCCCCTGACCTTGAGTTTGAGACCTCTGGTGTAGATGACACTTATCCTCAAGAAACCAAGACTTGGTCCATAAAACTGAAGAGATTCTTCCAGGATTTACATGCTTGCCACTGGTAAACACATAGGCCACCATATTCTTCAGAGCTGCAAATATGATGGCTACCACCATGGTACAAACACCTAGAAAAGACAGAACAACAGAATTTTAGACACTGGAGTATGATAAACGCTTTAGGGATATAATCAATAAAGAAATCTAACAGTTCCAAGAGCTGATTCATGGGATACCAGAGTAGGAAAAGACTTTAAGATGAGAAGGTCTGTCTTTGCTCACTCATAGGACAAGAGTCTCTTCTCCAACTCTGATGTTGGAGAGATGACCCTCTGGCCTTTGCCTGTTATTCAAGAAATGGCAGCCCATCCCACTGTCAGAGAGACATTCTTTGCAGGAATGTCATATGAGGCAAAATCTGCTTCCTTATTTCCCAGTCCCTGTTCTGCTTCCTTCAGCTATGATCACATCGTGAGGCCACCTTTGAGGCAATGGTCCTTTGAGTACTTCAGGACAATTCTCACAATCACCTTCGGTTATCTGTTGAGGAACAGCTAAATACATGATGGGCTAGGAATGTGAGAGAACATGACGGTGCCATAACAAATGACAAAATGGACTGTTTAAGAAACTGGAAAGATCTCTATGAACTGATACAAAATGAAGTGGGAAGAACCATAATCCTACAATATGTTGTTTACAAGAAACACATTTGAGACAGGAGAATACACACAAGGTAAAGATAAAAGGCTGGAGTAAAATATATTGTGCTTTAGCTAAAGTAAAAAAAGCAGGGGTAGCAATCCTAATCTCAGACAAAGCAAAAGCAAAGATAGATCTAATTAAAAGAGATAAGGAAGGACATTACATCATGCTAAAAGGCACCGTAGACAATGAGGCAATATCATTATTTAACATATATGCACCAAGTGGTATAGCATGCAGATTCTTAGAGAAGTTAAGGAAGTTATAGGAAGAAATAAACAGCAAAACTATACTAGTGGGAGACCTCAACCTCCCCCTCTCTGAACTTGAAAAATCGAAACTTAAAATAAACAAGAAAAGTTAAGGAGATGAATTTTAGAAAAGGCAGATATGATAGACCTCTGGAGAAAATGGTATGGGGATAAAAAGGAATATACTTTTTTCTCAGCAGTACCTGTCACATACTCAAAAACTGACCACATACTAGGGCATAAAAACCTCACAATCCAGTGCAGAAAGGCAGAAGTAGTCAATGCATCCTTTTCAGATCATGATGCAATAACATTATTTGTAATAAAGGACAATGGAAAAATAAACTAAAAATTAATTGGAAACTAAATAATCTAATCCAAAAGAATGAGTGGGCCAAGAAACAAATCATAGAAACAATTAATAACTTCATTCAAGAGAATGACAATAATAAGGCAACATGCCAAAACTTATGGGATGCAGGAAAAGCAGTTCTTAGGGGAAGTTTTATGTCTCTAAATGCTTACATGAATAAAATAGATAAAAAGGAGATCAATGAATTGGGCATGCAGCTGAAAAAGCCAGAAAAAGAACAAATCGAAAATCCCCAATCAAATACCAAATTAGAAATACTGAAAATCGAAGGAGAGATTAATAAAATTGAAATCAAGAAAACTATTAAATTAATAAATAACACTAAAAGCTGGTTTTATGAAAAAAAACAATAAAATTGATAAACCTTTGGTCAATTTGATTTAAAAAAAGAAAGAAGAAAACCAAATTACCAGTATCAAAAATGAAAAGGGTGAATTCACCTCCAATGAAGAGGAAATTAAAACAATAATTAGGAATTATTTTGCCCAATTGTAGGCCCATAAATTTGACAACCTTAGGGAAATGGATGAATATTTACAAAAATATAAATTGCCCACCTTAACAGAAGAGGAAGTAAAATACCTAAATAACCCCATCTCAGAAAAAAAAATAAGCAAGTCATCAATGAACTCCCTAGGAAAAAATCTCCAGGGTCAGATGATTTTACATGTGAATTCTATTAAACATTTAAAGAACAATTAATTTCTATATTTTATAAACTATTTGGGAAAATAGGCGAAAGAGTCCTACCAAACTCTTTTTATGACACAAATATGGTACTAATACCAGGAAGAATCAAAACAGAGAAAGAAAATTACAGACCAATTTCCCTAATGAATATTGATGCAAAAATTTTAGATAAAATATTAGCATAAGGAATGCATCAACTTATCACAAGAATAATACACTACAACTAGGTAGGATTTATTCTAGAAATGCAAGGCTTGTTCAATATTAGGAAAACTATCAGCATAATTGATCATATCAACAACAAAACTAGCAGAAATCATATGATCATCTCAATAGATGCAGAAAAAGCCTTTGACAAAACACAACACCCATTTCTATTAAAAACGCTAGAATGCATAGGAATAAATGAAGCCTTCCTTAAAATTATAAATAGCATCTACCTAAAACCATCAGCAAGCATTATGTAATGGGGATAAGCTAGATGCATTCCCAATAAGATTAGGGGTGAAACAAGGATGTCCATTATCACTCCTATTATTCAATTTGGTACTAGAAATGTTATCTGTAGCAATAAGAGAAGAAAAAGAAATTGAAGGAATCAGAATAGGCAAAGAAGAAACTAAATTATCACTTTTTGCAGACG
>JAQQSZ010015496.1:0-11259 GCA_028646595.1 Phalanger gymnotis | reverse complement strand
AGTTAGAGAAGTAGAGGAAAAATTGGGAAGAGAAATGAGAGTGATGTGAGAAAACCATGAACAACAAGTCAATGACTTGCTAAAGGAGACCCAAAAAAATACTGAAAAAAAACACCTTAAAAAATAGACTAACTCAAATGACAAAAGAGCTCCAAAAAGTCAATGAGGAGAAAAATGCCTTGAAAGGCAGAATCAGCCAAATGGAAAAGGAGGTCCAAAAGACCACTGAAGAAAATACTACCTTAAAAATTAGATAGGAGCAAGTGGAAGCTAGGTACTTTATAAGAAATCAAGATATTATAAAACAGAACCAAAGGAATGAAAAAATGAAAGACAATATGAAATATCTCATTGGAGAAACCGCTGACCTGGAAAATAGATCCAGGAGAGATAATTTAAAAATTATTGGACTACCTGAAAGCCATGATCAACAAAAGAGCCTAGATATCATCTTTCAAGAAATTATCAAGGAGAACTGCTCTGATATTCTAGAGCCACAGGGCAAAATAGAAATTGAAAGAATCTACCAATCACCTCCTGAAAAAGATCCCAAAAAGAAAACTCCTAGGAATATTGTTGCCAAATTCCAGAGCTCCCAAATCAAGGAGAAAATACTGCAAGCAGCCAGAAAGAAACAATTTGAGTATTGTGGAAACACAATCAGAATAACACAAGATCCAGCAGCTTCTACATTAAGGGATAGAAGGGCTTGGAATGTGATATTCTGGAGGTCAATGTAGCTAGGATTAAAACCAAGAATCGACTACCCAGCAAAATTGAATATCATGCTCCAAGGTAAAATATGGATTTTGAATAAAATAGAGGACTTTCAAGCTTTCTCAGTGAAAAGACCAGAGCTGAATAGAAAATTTGACTTTCAAACACAAGAATCAAGAGAAGTATGAAAAGGTAAACAAGAAAGAGAAATCATAAGGTATTTACTAAAGTTGAACTGTTTTGCTTACATTCTTACACGGAAAGATGACGTGTATAATTCATGAGACCTCATTATTAGGGTAGCTGAAGGGAATATACATGGGTGTGTGTGTGTATGTGTGTATATGGATATATATATATGTATATATATATGTGTATACATACACATATATATATATATATGTAGACAGAGGACACAGGGTAAGTTGAATATGAAGGGATGATATCTAAAAAAATAAAATCAAAATAAATAGAATTGGGGATTAGACTTAGTCAGGAGGCCTCTTTCCAGTTTTTGAGAGCCCTAGCTTGTGGTAAATTATAAGTCTAGTTACCTTCAGTGGCTACAAGGGAAGCAAAACATAATGCACTGGTGTGTTTGAGTGGGAAGGAAAAGGAGAATAAATAGGAGAATGAGAAAAATTATTCAGAATTTACTATGTACCAAGGACTATGGTACACACTGGAGATAGAAATAGAAAAGAGAAGACAGTCACTACTCACAAGGAGGTTACAGTTTAATGGAGGGAAAACAACACATATGGAGTGATAATGGAGGAGCATTTGGGTTTGGAAACTTAAAGGGATGGTGAATGGAGCCCTGGAAGAGTAGGGTAACACACCTTTCCAGTAGTTAAGGGAGATAAGAGAGCAAGGATAACACAGAAGGTACAGGGTACCTGGTAAGGAGATGGTTGAGGAGTATAGTCAAACATGGCAGAATGTAATGGACCTTTGTGAACGACTCACTGCAGAGGCACCCAGGCCTTGAATTCCAGAATGGAAAGGGTTAAGTCCTCCAGTATATGGTCCCTTCTCTGGTTAAGAAAATGTCTGACAAGTAAAGGAAAGACATTCTAATGTTCCTCAATTGAGAATAACTACTCCCCAATACAAGTGGCCAACACTGCTACTAAAGTCATTTTGTAAATCACTCCTATCAGATGGAATGAAATGGTACCCCAGCCTCCTTTTCCTCTTCAAAGCCAAGCTCAGAACTGCAACTGCTAGTTAGAGGAAAAGGAGTCAGGTCCTATGGATCTTCCCCAAATGTTACTATCCTCAAGAATCTACTTTTAAGAATGGGTAGTGGCACAAAGCAAAGAGGTAGAGAAGGTCAATTAATTAGTCAATCTTTATTAGGCATCTGCAATGTGCCAGACACTGTGCCAAGGGCTAGGGATACAAAGAACGGTAAAAGGCAGTTCCTCTCTTTGGAAAGATCACAATCTAACGGGAGAGACCACATGCAAAACAACAATGTACTAACAAGACGTATGAATGAAAAAATGGAAATAATCAACAGAGGGAAGGTATTAAGAGAGATTGGGAAAGGCTTCCTGTAGAAGGTGAGCTATTAGCTGGGACTGGAAGGAAGCCAAAGAAGTCAGGAAGGGTCTATGAGGAGGGAGAGAATTTGCTAGGTCCTATTTCTCCCTCTTAGGTCAGTACTGTCTGGTTCAAAGTCGGGCTTGGATTTATTGGCTTCTAAGATCCCCTCTTAGGTTCTCTGTGATCCCTGTCACATGCAATACAGGAGCTTTCATGAACCTGATTTCAGTCCTTAAGTTGGCGTGAGAGCTGTTCTTCTGTATAGTAGTATTCATGTTTATTATATAACTAGTTATAAGATTATAGGCACCTAGAGCTTGATAGAAACTTAAGAGATCATTTGACACAAACTTTTCATTTTACAGGTGAGGAAACTGAAGTCCTGAGAGATTGAAATGATTTGTTCAGGGTCACACCTATATAGCAGAGCTGCGATTTCAGCCCAAGTCCCTTGACATTAAATCCAGGCCTCAGAATCACAGAATGACTGAATTTTAGAGTTGGAAGAAACCTCAGAGGCTGTATAGTCTAATCCATACTCCCCAAAGAATCTTGGCTGTGATATGCTGACAGAGAATCATCTAGACTCTGCTTGAGTAACTTGAGGGAAAAGGAACCCACTACCTCCAGAGACAACACCTTCCTTTTTGGAGAGCTTTAATTGTTAGTGATAGGTAGGTGGTAGAGTGGATAGAGCACCGGGCTTAGACTCCAGAAGATTTGTTCTGTCTGATCCCTGAAGGAGAATGAGAAGTAGTTGCAGAGGCAAAATTAGGATTGGCTTCTAGGGAAAAAATACCCCAACAATTATTCATTCTTATCCAGCTCTTCATGAACCCATTTGAGTTTTTCTTGGCAAAGATACTAGCATGGTTTGTCGTTTCCTTCTCCAGATCATTTTACACATGAAGAATGAGGCAAACAGGATTAGGTGACTTGACCAGGGTCACACAGCTAGTAAGTGTCTGAGGCCTGATTTGAACTCATGAAGATTGGAGGCAGCGGTTAATGACTGGCATGATTTGAATAAAAGACAGTCAGCAATTGTATTGGTGTTTCATCAAATATAGCACCATTTGCCCAATTCATTCGGCAGAAGTTTTGTTTTTGTTTTAATTTTTTTAATAGAGGCAAGTGGGAGCAGATGAGATAGTTGCTCTTTGGGATCTTCCCCCCTCCCAACAATATGTTCAAAAGACTAAAAATATTCCAAAAGCCCTGCTTTAGAGGCAGGAATGAAGTGTGAAGAAATAAGTCATAGGATGACACACTTTAGCAAATATCTCAGATTCCAAAATCAATTTGCTAATCTTACTAATCCATACTGGAATTCTGCTGTTATAGTTTTTTAAAGATCCCAGATACCTCACAGACCATGAAGCCCATGGCCTTCTCTTGCCTAGCTATGGGATCCTTTATGGAAGTGTACTTAAGTTGTTGTATCATAGTGGTCATTGCATGTAAATAATGCAGGAAACTCTATCAGATGCTTGCATAGCTACCCATACTTAAAGAAAAAAACACCCCTAAAACCTGGCACTCTATTCAAGTGCTATAATTTCAAACTTTCTCAGGGTAGGACAGAGCTTTTTGAGCTAATGGAATGAGAAAGTATATGAATACAAGAAAGTATGAATATGATTTCTTTGAGTTATCATCACAATGAAGGATAGTGAGAGGATTTTATGTGAACCTTTATAAATTGCACTGAGATCAAGCTTTTGTCTGTACAATCATTTTATTCATGGCGATCAGAGCTGCCACATATAGAAAAGATGCTAACTTTGGCAACTATCTACAACTCATGGAAAATATGCCAGACTTTCCTGAGCCTGTAATCTTTCTTCCTACCTCCTTCCTTCCTTCTCTCCCATCCTTCACTTGCTTTCTTCTAGTCTTTAGTCTCCCTGCCTCCCTCCCTGCCTGCCTCCCTGCCTGCCTACCTCCTTCCTCCTTCCCTCCCTCCCTTCCTGTTTCCCTTCCTTTCTGCTCTCTCTCTCTCCCTTTCTCTCTCTTTCTCCCTCTCCTTATAATTTAGGAGTAAGGTGGGTTACACAGCTATCTTTTTTGTTGTTAGTTTTTGTTATTTCTATTTGCAAAGCCTCATCTTAGTGTTACAAAGTAACACTAAAGATTAAAGGAGGAGGAAGTGAATGTTTCCAGCTGGGTGGAGCACAGAAGCTTTGTTGGAGAAGATGTCATTTGTGCTGGATCTCGAAAGAAGCGTAGGATTTCGATAGGCAAACATGTGGTATGTGTGTGGGTGGAGAGCATTGCAGAAAGAAGGAAGAACATGCAATGGCATGGAAGTGAAACAACACAATGGATGCTTAAGTTGTTAAGATTTGCCAGAACATAGACAAGGTCTTGTTGGAAAAATAATTGGGTGCTAGAGCTTATAAAGCCCTGAATGTTGAGCTAAGTACTTTGCTCTTTATTCTGTGAGCAGTAATGGGGGTGGAATATCATTGAAGGTTTAAAACAGGGAGGTGACAGTGTGACCTTTGAATCACTAGTATGTACATTTTAAACACTTTCACCTATGTAAATCACTTTTTTAACATTAAAATGCTATATAAATGCTAATGATGGTGATGATGAAGAGGAGGATGAAGATGCTAAGAATTAAAAAGAGACAGGAACGTTACAGTATTCATGTATACTAGAGGGAGGCTGTTTAAGACACAAGGAAAATCATTCATACTTACCTAAAATCAATAATGATACTCCACTAGACCTCAAACGGTCTGACCAGTGTGATCTCCTTTGAAGAAACCAACTCACCCCAATTATCCCTCCTTGGCTCAGACCCCACAAAATTTTGACAGTACTTTGCAACAGATGTCAATTGGAATGTTAGAAAGGTAGCTGGCTTTTTATCAGTCCCCCCTCACTGCTTTATGCTCATGCTGACAAAAATAGATTCATAGTTAATAAGATGGATCAGCCAAAGATTTACCACTGGCCTCGGGATTGTTTTAATATGGAGAAGAGTAGGCAAGACTTGAGAAACAGGGGAGCGCAGAGCTGGGTATTGCTGGGCATCTCAATCAAGTAGTTTCTGACCATGGCTTCCTGACTGACACGTTTCATTTACAAGGTGACCTTAAGTACAAAACCTTTTAATTAGCTTGCAGTTCCAGACTGCTTCCTTATAGATGACTGTCAGTCTTTTTGCCTTCTGCTGCTCTTTGTTGCCATGGAAACACTTTCATAACAATGGATTTACATTGCAGCCAGGGGAAAACAGAGAGGCAGGAAAACACTGTATTTAGGCTTGGAGGGAGACTAAATATTCATGATAAGACCATGAGATTAAAAACTGAACTGTCAATAAGTTTTATTATTCTTGGTCAACATCAAGTTGGTCAACATATGTACATGTGTGTATATATGTGTATAAGAGAGAGATGAGAGAGAGAGAACCAAAAGTTTCTTTTTAACTCTTCCAAAATTTATCAGTAGAAACTGCCTAATCATGTTTCTATCTATTCAGAAAGAACATTTAGCAATGATATATATTAAGGACCCAATCAATGCATAATTTTAGTGGAAGGTGAAAAAGACTCACATCTTAACCCTGTGTTTATTAATATGTAATTTATACCCAACCAAACACATTTCTGCAATTACTTTGGGCCACAAGAAAACAAGATTAAAAATCTGATTCACCCGAAGCATAATCAGTCTTCTTAGTAGAGTTATGTTTCCTCGACTTGTTTAGAACATTATGTCTCCCTGTGAGGAGAGATTACCAGAGTGACTGAAAGTTAGGAGGTAGATTCAAGACCTGAGAGAAACTGAAAAATGGTTGGTAATTACAGAGTAGAGCGATCGTTAGTTATGTCTTTCTGTTGAAAACCAAACGGGAGGAAATAAATCCAAAGTGCAACAGGAGAATTTAAGTGTGACAGAGAACTTACTCACTAGGATCATGAACTGCTAAGGTGATCACACACAGATGTGAGATTGTCTCCTTTGCTGTCTGAGTGAAGGAATAGTCAACCAAATCTACGTTGGTAACAATCTACCATTCAGTGAGTCATTTCTTTTTCTTACTCTCCCTTGTTCTTTCTTCTCCCTTCTTACACATATTCCTTCTATTTCCTCCTTCTTCTGTTCTTGTCTTATTATTTCCTCTCCTTTTTGCTCTTCTCCCTTTCAACCAGCTTGTCTGTAATAGTCATAGCAGCCAACATGATTCAATCTGATAAACAGGTACTAAATAGCTACTGAGGCTGAAGAAAAGGGCAGCAGGACCAGCCTTGGAATTTGAAAGATAAGGGCTCAAGTCTTGACTCTAACACCTACTGGTTCCGTGTCTGTGGGTAAATCACTGAACTAGTTCGGTGCCCTAGGCAAATCTCCTAGACCATAATCAATAAATCAATCAATCGACTACCAAGTATTTATTGTCTGCTAGGCAATGTGCTAGATACTGAGGACATAAAGACAAAAATAGTCTCTTCTCTCAGGGAACTGATATTTTATTAGGAGAGACAGCATGTATACATACAATATACATAAAACATGCCAAATAAACACAAATACAAATAAATGCAGGTAGTTCTTTGTAGTACACACTAAGAGCCTGGAGGATCAGGAGAGGGTTCAAGTAAGGGGTGGCATTTGACCTGAGCTTGAAGAAAACCAGGGATTCTGAGAGGAGGTGAGGAAGGAGGCCATTGTCATGGGAGGTAGTCTGTACAAGGATGCAGAGATATATAGAAGGAATGACATGTTGGAAGAATAGCAAGAAATAAATGTTTTGCAGGAACACAGTGTGTATAATATAGAAAAGCCCAGAAAAAGCCTCTGGACCTAGGTTGTAAAGAGCTTTAAATCAGCCAATCATTTTCAACAAGCTTTTAAATGCCTGCTATGTACCAGGTACACAATCAAAGTAGTCCCTGCCCCCGAGGAGCTTAATTCTATCAGGAACATAAGATGTCTACATGCAGGACACATACAAAAATACATAATGATGCTGGGGGTGGGGCAGAGTGGTTCACTAACAACTGGGAGAATCAGGAATCAAGTTTCAGATGGATTGAGAACCTGCATTGTGGAAGGGAGTTCCCGCACAAGGAATTTCCCATACCAATAAAACCATGGCTCCATAAACTACAAAATGGCTGAAGTTAATGCTGACCTCTTGGTTTCCTTTCTTCTCCTGTGTAAGATACTGAACTATATATAGTCTCTTCTGAGCCTTTGATTTCCTTGTATGCAATAAGCTCAAATGGTCCCCCAAGATCCTCAGATCATGACTGGGAAAATCAGATTGAAAGAAGCAAATAGTAATGGGGACCTCAAAGTATAAGGGGCATGGACTCTGTTAGTACTTATGTGAGGCCTTCATTATGTGTTAAATAACTATGGTAATTACTTTACCTGCAGTTTATTTGATTATTTAATTCAGCCTGTTGAGGAATTAATTAGTATTTAATCAGAGCTCCCATTTAAGTGCAAGAATAATCATGGAGGCCCTGTACTTGTAATGACAGAGTACTATCCATACTCTCTATATTGTGATATATTTTAACAGCTGGATGCAGCATTCCGATTAGCACTTTGGATCTTCAAAACCCAGACCCATGGAGGACAGATGTCGGCAGGGCATCAGCAGGGAGTCACATTTAATGTGGATCTCTGAACCACAGAAGGAAATTACCCAACTTGGTGCTCACACCCAGGAGGTATCTCTGAACTGGAGGCCTCAGAGAAGCTATACGATGTTCTTGAATCCAAACAGCAGAGTGGCTATCAACAAATAAAATCGACTAAAGTCATATATTTTAGAGATGAAGAGAACCATTTTCACATTTTCATGTGAAAAATTATGAAAGCAGAGCTCAGAGGGGACCAATGACTTATCTGAGGTAACACAGCTACCTAGTAGTAGAGACAGGACTAGAATCCAGGGCTTCTGAAAATCAGTTAAATGATCAGCAGTGGTGTGAACGAATAAAGTGAATAAACCTAATCTATAATTATGTTTTAAGTTTGCAGAGTGGCTGAGCTACTCAGAGGGAAGGACTGATAAATGAAAAAAAAACATGGGTTATATAGTTGATTTTTTATTTGTTAAAAAACTTTTATTTGTCATTTATTAAAACAAACTTATTATTTACATGTTTATATTTTGAGTGATTGTTTAAAAGTTCGTATTCTTTTCATCATTTTTAAATTTGAAAAATATCTGGGCTATTTGGAGGGAAAAGTTGACTTAAATTCTATAATATTTCAATAGACCAGTCATCTCATCAATGTTTATATTACCCACAATGGTACAGATTGCAGCCTAGCCATGCCTGCTCGTCTTGCATGACTCATCTCCATATTCTTGCACAAATTCACCTCAAAGTGTCCACCTAATCCTTTGAGAGCCCTTTTTTTCATTTTCTTGAAAATTTGTGCATGTAGTGCATGATGTAGGTTGTAAATTGCTTGTCCCTAACTCTTGTTACACATTTGGTCCATCTCTTTCTCTATTTGTAAATTTCTTCAATGACATACTGCACTCCAGTTCTGCCAAGTATTTCTTAATGTTGTGAAGTCTGATTATGTCCACCATATTCTTCTCCATTACTTTTGGGGTCATCCTCAAATTTAATTCTTTAGGGAAAGTTCAACAGAGATAGTTTTATCCATTGGTCCTCCAATTATCAATAGCAAGTGAAGACAAGGAAACATATATTCAGCAATGACATTTGCCACTATCTTAGAGGAGATGAAATACAGAATTCAAGTCAAAGAGAGATTCCTTTTGGATGCTGAGGCCCTCTACATACTCCTAGTGGTGGATGAAATTGCGCTGATTGCATTAAGCCCAAGACCATTGGAAAGTCTTCTAAATGAGAATAATTATGATCCAAAAATTTTGGACTAACTACTCCCATTTCCTCAAAATAGATGAAATAATTATTATCCCAAATATGACATGAAATTGGATGTTCTTCAGTACATATACTTTGGGCAGATATTACAAATGGATGAAAAACTGAATCCAGAACAGAATAGGGGACAGAAGGTTGGCTGAATTTCCTTTGAGAGATTAGGGACTGATTTAATGACCCTGAAACTTCTTTTTGAAAAAGAAAAGCCTTGTCTTTTAAATATCATTATTCCTTCACTGGTGTTACATAGCTGAAAGTCATAGAATTTTACTATCTTTAAAGAATTGATTAAAAATGACAAAAATATAATAATAATATAACAATGATTATTTAGTCCAAGAATGTGTCATTGGTACATGAAAATAGGCAGGAAAATCCACAAATAATAGCCTGAATTTTGACAGGAACCTTCACATTCATACATTTATGTAGCTGAGTGGACAGTGATTATTTGGGTACAGCTGGCCAAATCTATGACTCTTCATTTATTGCAGAGAATGAGGAATCCATATTTTTATTCAGGTAATGACTGTATTTGGCAGCCAGTTCTCATCACTTACTGAAGCTGCTGGAAGAAAGCTTTGAATCATTCCTCACTGCTCAGAAACAGCTTCACAGCGACTCTTAATCATTCTCTGATTCCCTTTGGTCAGTAGCATATTAATGAAGGATGATCATTTAAAATGAAAACGAACTGGGCATAAGAACCAAGCACTCTTCCAACTTAGAACCTCCTGGTTTCCCTACCTCTTACATAGCTAATTGTACCTGCACAATGCAGAGTGAAGGTGGTAAAGCCAAATTGGGAAGCAGTTCCATTCAAATGTTTTAATTATATATGAAATACTCTAGGCACTTCGAGACCAACCTTATAGAGTTCTTGTCATCACACAGCACTAGCAAAGGGAAAATCCAGCTCAGTTTCCAGGACCTCTTCCTGCAGAGTTGAGATTTTCATGGATACTCTCCCAGAAAGGACTTCATTTAGTTTCTAAAGCCATATTCAGCAATGCTGCAACACGGCTATTGAGTGAAATGTGCCAGCCATATAAAACCTTGTTTCCATGTTAGAGACATCTTTGATTAAAATCAGGCCCTTTCAGAATTATTGGATGCACCTGGCTGTCTGTAACCAGTAGCTGGGAATTAGGATCATCACCCAAACCCAAACTATCTCCACAGTGTTTGGTACCACTCAAAAATATTTGTATGGGAACATAAAAGTTTAGACTGTAAGATTTGGAAATGACTTTATTGATAATTTAATCCAACATTTTACCTCGTGCAGAAAACCCATTTACAACATTCATTCATTCTTTGAATATAGCAGCCATTTATTTGGTGATTACTATGTACAGAATACTATACTAGGTGCTACAGGTGAAACAAAGATAATTAAGACATTGTCCCTCCCCTTATAAAGTACACCGTATGTGATGAGAAGATACAAATACATATATACTATAAAGACACAATATTGATGAGACAGGCATGGAAACTGACATGAGAACAAGAGAGGCACAGACCTGACACTTTTATTTTGGATGAAAGTTAATAATAGTAACAATAATCATAACTAGCATTTATATAGTACTTTATGGTTTTATAAAGTACTTTACAGATATCCCACTTTATGTTCATAACAACCCTGGGAGGTAGGTGCTCTTATTATGCCCATTACATAGATGAGGCAGACAGAGGTTAAGTGACTTGCCTAAGGTCACAAAGTAAATTTCTGAGGCCACATTTGAACTTAGGTCTTTCTGACCTGAGATCCAGCACTCCATCCATGTTTGCCACTTAGCTTCTTTTTTTTATAACTTTTATTTAATATATTTAGTTTTCAGCATTGATTTTCACAGGAGTTTGAATTACAAATTTTCTCCCCATTTCTACCCTCCCCCCCACTCCAAGACGGCATATATTCTGGTTGTCCTGTTCCCCAGTCTGCCCTCCCATCTGTCACCCCACTCCCCTCCCATCCCCTTTTCCCTTCCTTTCTTGTAGGACAAGATAAATTTCTATGCCCCATTGCCTGTGTATCTTATTTTCTAGTTGAATGCAAAAACTTTTTTGTTTTTGTTTTTGAACA
>JAQQSZ010015495.1:0-10000 GCA_028646595.1 Phalanger gymnotis | reverse complement strand
TAAATTACTTCACAATGCTGATTAAAATAACAGAACATTATAGCTTGCTTAGCTAAACATTATATTTCCAAATCCATTTCCAATTGTTTCCTTTCAATTTGAACATTTTTGAGCAATTGTGTTGCTATTCATACCTGCTTGATTTTTTTTATTAGAAGTTAAAGTACACACATTTTTATCAATGTTGCAAAGTGCGGTGGAGGTTAACTCCTTTGATGCTGAATGCCAAGGGACTGGAGAGAAGAAACTTCCATTTAGCCTTCCTCAGAGCCAAAATCATAAGCCAAAGAATCAAAGATTTAGAACCTCAAGAGACTCTGGAAGCCACGCAGTCCAACCCCCTCATTTTACAGACAAGGAAACTGAACCCGAGACCAAGTTAAATGACTTGCTCAAGGTCACACAGTAGTAAGCAGATCCAGAATTTGTATCCTTGTACTCTGAGTCCAGAGCTAGGGCTCCTTCTGCTGTACCATACAGCCTTACACTTTTGGGGCTTAATACTACCACCTGCTTTCGCAGGAGATTAAAGGATTCACTATACATCTTATCATATGTGTTTAAAAAGAAATGAATAGGTCATTCCAAATGAAGAAGCTTCTATAAAAAGTGGGGGGAATGTTCCCATGACATTCAACTCGGCGGCAGGTGAGTAAGGATTCGGCTAGGAGTGGGGGACCAATTTTTCATATTTGCAAAGCCAAAGCGAGGTCTACACTTGCCCCTTTGTAGCTGATTGCCCTTATGTGCTTACACAGTCTAAGAGGGTACATAAGAGCACTGATCAGTCGTTCCGTCATGTCAGACTCTTCATGACCCTGTGGACCATGGCACACCAATGCAGTTGATGGGATTTTCTTGGCAAAGACACTGGAGTACTTTGCCACTTCCTTCTCCAGGGAATTAAAAGAAATAAGTTAAATGACTTACCCAGGGTCACACAGCTAGTACGTGTCTGAGGTCAGATTTGAACATAGGTCTTCCTGACTCCAAGCCCAGCATTCTATCCACTGAGCTACCCAGCTGCCTCATGTATGGGCATAGGGCTTGACTAATAATGCCAAACAAGGAATGATGACCTTATAAGTCACTGTCTAGGGTCAGCCCAATCCACCATTCTTTATAGGACCATAGACTTAAAGCCTAGAAAGAGCCTTAGAGATTATCTAGTCTAACTCCCTCATTTTACAGATGAGGAATTCAAGACCAAGAGCAGTTAAGTGACTTGCCCAAGGTCCACAGGTAGAGTAGCAGAGCATGATTTGAATCCAAGTCTACTGAATTAAAATACGGCACTTCCTCCACTCCACCATAGTGCCTACCCTTTCTGGACTTGCCTATCTGGGGAACCTTACCATTCTCTCATTGACTATTCCAAACTCTAGGGTCCACTGCTTACTGGAGACTCATTGAAGTTTTTCAACTTCAACATCTCTTTACTAAGTGCTCAGTGGAGGTATAGCTCTGGATAAGGCATTGTGGAGAATTTTTTTTAAAAAGGAAGAAGAAAACATAGTACCTCCCCTGGTAGAGTTAACAACTGAGCAGAGGAAACCAGATTCATACATGGGACGTGATTGAAAGAGCCTGAAAACGAGCTGAGGTGAATGTTTAACAATCTGATCTCCGAGGGGGAAAAATGTTTGTAGGACACACTTTTAAGTTTAATCTGCATCATTAACATTTCCTTCATCGCTTTCTTAAGTCTAGTCAATCAACAATGCATTAAACCAAGCCCTGATGTGTAGCACTTGCAGATTTCTGAGGTATTAATGTCCACGTTGAAAATTTAACAATTAGCTGCTCTGGGCTGGTTTGTAGTAGCTCCATCACGTCCCAGCTCCATTGCACACCTCATTTGGGTGCTCAGTTTGTGGTAGGCAGACCCCTTCTTTCTCATCAAGGAGGATCACATGAGATAATGCTTGTAAAGTGCCCTGCAAATCTCAAAGTGCTGTATAAATGAGCTTATTTATCAGTACATTTATCTTGCATGAACAGTACAAATGGTTAATAGACGGGACCCAGACCTGAGTGGGAAAAGGAGAGCAGGTTGGATTGCCTTTTGAAAACTGCAGAGTTCTTTTAGCAACCTCAAGCTTCTCTCCAAAACAAAGACCAATTGGTTTAACACCAACATTTTTCTTTCATAGATAATATATTTATAACTAGAAGAGATGTTGGGGGTCATTTAGTCCAACCCCCTTATTTTACAGGTAAGGAAACTGAAACCCAGATAGATTAAATGAATTACCAAGATAATAAACAACAGGGTCAGGATTTGAACCCAGGGCCTTTGACTTAAATTCAAGCATTTTTTCTACTGTACCTTCATGCCTCCCTGCTCTGTGTCTATCATTCATGGCATACTACAATCTTTAAAGCAAATAAAGGTGAGGATCAGCAGAAGACAATGGGGAATCACTTGCTGAGCAAAAACTGGTTATAAAATATTACATGTGAGATACGACATGAAAAAGATGGGCCAGTCACACAGTTAGAGGACAGAATAATTGATTGACAGTTGAGGAGCTCCACTAGTATTCATATGATATTAAAGGAATGAAAGGCAAGCTCCTAGTACATTCAGTGAATTTGTGTCAAATTAGTGGGAGGCACATGGATAGGAGTTGCAAAGGTTGGGCGGTCATGGATAAATTACAGTCTATATTTTTGATAGTATGTATTGCTAAGGCAATATTCACAGCAGTTGCTATTACTATGAATATGCTTTCTGGGTTCTGTATCACAAAATATAACAGACTCTCCATGTAGAAGACAAAAGAAGCAAAACACTCTTTCAGACACCAGAAAGCCCAATCTCAAAATCAGTAAGTCCAATCCATCCAGGCAAAAAAGAAGTTAAAACATATTATCACTACAGAGAGCAGCTCTATTCCTTAGCCTCGCCCTGCTGGGTCCTTCTCACAAATACTTGCAGTAAGTTGCCTGCCTCCTCTCTCTCTCTCAGCTCTAACTGCTCTAAGCACCTCCTGCTCTACTAGTTCGTCAGGCTCCTCCCACCACATGGCCAGTACCAGACAGGGCCATGGGAATGATATTATTTTGTTTCCATGTGATTCTGTTTACTTTCACTAGTTCTCTATATTCTGAAAACTTTTCAATTCATTCTATGTAGCTTGGAGAATGAATATTTGCTGTGACTACAGATCCTTTCTATTCGTAGGCAACAATCCAACCTGTGATAATGGACCATTAACATTTATTTGTTGAATTTTCAGGGATAATTTGAAGTCTTTATTTGTAGTTTGGTACTCGGTTGCCTATTAGTTTTTTGTTAATATTGATCTTCTGATACATAACTCTAGCCGTTGAGTCATGTCTTATTATTTGGTAAAGACTTAATTTTTTTTTGTAGCTTGAAAGTTATGTGTTACATAGTTTCTTTTGTTCCTTCTATAATTTGCATTGACCAATGAATCTGGATTCCTTAAGAATAATCCATCTAATTTTTAGTGGTTATGTCTTGGGCTCGAATTGGCATCACAAAGCCTTCCATTTCTATAAATAAACCTTCATGACTGCCATTCGTTTGACATTTCTTTGTTGACATTGGTCAGTTGAGGTGTATATCACCATGGAGGAATTTTTTATTTCACTCTGAGATCTTAACTCATTTCACAGGCTCTGTTTGGAGACAAACTTCTTTTGGTATATTCAACAAATCCAGTGATGTATACCTATTAGTTCAAGAGGACCAAGAGAAATTGCTCCAATTTGACCTCTAGATTCAAACTCAAATTGTTCGGTCTCTATATTTCCTTGGTATACATTAAAACTTTTTCAATTACTAAGTCCCAATGGCATTTTGATATCATTGGGTAAAGATTCTAAAAGATTAAGAAATTTTTAAAGTATTTTTTGTGGAGCCATATAACTTGATGTCATTCTCCTACATCAAATGATTTAAAAAATGCTCTGATGCCCTTTCCTCTTCAACTTTAGAAGCCATACTTGGTTCTATTTAGGAAAGATGATAAGATGTTTAAGACTTATGCTGAACTTTAATGGACTTAAAATGTCTCCCTGAATGATGCCATGTTTTATATTAATTGTTCTTGATATTGTCTCAATGGAATGCTTCAAAAATAGCATTTATAGGTATCTTCTGTTTTACAATTCCTATATTTCCTTATTTATTCCTTATTCCTTATTACTCTCTTTATTGCCCTCTAAGAGAGTCAAGAAAATAAAAGAGGAAGAGGAAAAACTTTGACAAAATCAATCAACATGTTAAAAAAAAGTCTTACATGATATGCAATCTTCCATATTCATGGAGGCTGTCCTCTACAGAGCAGTGAGTGGAAAAGTCTTCTGATATCTCCTCTTGAGGACAATTTTGTTCTTTATAATTTTATTGCACAATTTACGTTATTCTTCCCATTTACATTGTTAAAGTCATTTTGTATGTTGATTTGCTATCTCTGCTTACTTCACTTAGCATCAGTTCATTTGAGACTTTCTTTGCTTTTCTATATTTATCATGTTGTTTCTAATAGCGCAATAATATTCCATTACTGTGGATTCCATATATTGCAGTTTGTTTAACCACTCCCCAAACAATGAGCATCCACTTTGTTTCTAATTCTTTACTATCACAAAAAATAAAATGTGGATATATTTCATTGTATATGAAAACTTTCTTTTTATTAGTGACCTCCTTCGGGTATATACCTAGCAATGGAATCTGTGGGTCAAAGGCTATGGTCATCTTTCGTATTATTTACATAACAGCAAATTGCTTTCCAGAATGGCTGTACCAATTTGTAGTTCTATCAGCAATGCATTAATGTGAGTTCCATGTTTTAAATAGAGAAAATTTTTCTATTTGCCAATCAAACACTCTAGTATTCTCACAAAACTTAGATTATGTTATTAGTACTTGGATAAGCCATGAGTACAGAATCAAGTCTAAGGCTTTGCAAGAAACAACCAAGGTATTATAAATGCAACAATGCTTTTAGGTGCTTTGTTAAATAATTACTGGATCAGTAAGTTGTTCTGTGTGCCCACTGAAACATTTTGTCACATTTGTTTGTTTTTATTATTTTTACTCTTCAGCCAATATATAGTTTCTTATGAACATTTATAGAACTTTTTTAGTAATACAAGTTGTGAATGCTTTATATAAAGTACATAAATATGTGATTGACCTATTTTTAGAGAGGTTACCAGTATTCTCAGTTTTTATAGTATATATATGATGCCTTCTGTTAAGAAAAGTGGGATCAGACTTGAGAATGAGAGGAAGCTGGTAAGCTGCTTTGCTAATGATTCCTGTGGAACTGTGAAACATTTAAGCCTATAGTTATGGATTTTACGTTGTCTGGCCCTTTCTAGTTTTGCAGAGTTCACTGATCACTTCTCTGGACATAAACATTGTGTTACTCATTAAATCAAAAATATATAATCATTCTGTTTCTTGTTTAACTGAATTTGCATTTTTGTTATGTTGAATTTCTTCTGATCATAAAAATAACTAGAAATTTTTCACATTCTCCTTTCTGGGTTCACTTTCTCTTATTTCCTTGATTGTTAATACTGAATAGCAATGTTTTAAAAATTATTTGTGAATGGTCTGTACTGTTCTTTATGCTTCTTTGTCTCCTTGCATTACATTAAACTTGACTTTTGTTTTTCATTGTTGATAAAGGGAATATAAAATGTCTGACAAATTTTTGTTTTCTGGATTGCAATTTACATGTTTCTTTCATTCTTTTTCCTTCCTTCCTTCCTTTCTCAGAAGCACAATGAAATAAATAGGACTCAATGGTTCTCTGATATAAGAGAAATATAGGAACAAAGTCAAAAGTCCAAAAAAGTAGAACATGTAAAGTGTCTATTATCAAAAGCAACAAACCTGGAAAAGATATCAAGCAAAGACAATTTAGCCATCCTTTGACTCTCAGAAAACTATGACCAAATAAAAAAAAACCTAGATGGCATATTTCAATAAATCACAAAATAAATTACCTTAGATCTATTAGAACCAGGGGACGAAGTAAAAACAGAAAAAATCCCCTGGTCACCTTCTAAAAGAAACCCGAAATTGAAAACACACAGAAATATCTTAGTTAAAGTCCATAGCTTATGGGTCAAAGGAGAAATACTGCAACTAACCAGAAAGAAAAAGTTCATATACTGTGAAACTACAGATGGTCAATTAGTCAATCAGTTAACATTAATTAAGTGCCTACTTTGTTCCAGGCACTCTACTAAGTGCAGGAGATACAAATGAAGGTTTTTGTTATTTGAAAATAACAGGTTATAAAACAGTCCAAAGAAAAAAATCTCAGGACCAGATGGATTTACAAGTGAGTTATGTCAAGCACTGGGAGAACAATTAGGTCTAGTATTTAATTTTTTTTTAAATAAGGAAGTGAGGGAGCCTACCACACTTTTATAAGTTTTTATATAGTCCTCATTCTTAATAGCCCTTATATGTAAACCAAAGAAAGATAAAATAAGGGAAAAAACTTAAGACTATTATCTATAATGAATATTAATGCAAAGATAATGAATGAAATATTTATAGAGACGCTATGATAACATATTTAAAAGGTTATAAACTATATCCAGGTGGCATTTATATTAGGAATTGAAGAATTTTGAGAAAAGATATAACAATATAATATCAAAACAATAAGAATAGTTATGGTCATATTAATAGATTCAGACAAAAAGATTTTTAGAAAATATAGTGGATAAACATTTAAAAGAACATAAGAATTACTAGAATAACTAGATCCCTCCTTAATTTGGTAAACAGTATTTAAAACCAAGAGTGAAAATTATTTGTAATGGAAATGCTAAAAGCTTTTCCAGTAAGGTCAAGGTTAAAGCAGGGAAGTCAACTGTCACCATTATCATTTGTTACATTTCTAGAAATACCTGCTATAACAATAAAACAACATGTGTACTATAAAGGAATAAGCAGAGGCTCTGAAGTTAAATTACCCTTTTTTGAAGGTGAGGTGATGGTTTACTTAGGAGAATCCTAGATATTCAACTAAAAACTAATGGATAGAATTAATCATTTCAGTAAAGTATCAGGATATAAAATATTTCCCTAAATACTTAGCTTGTCTGTATATTACTAATGAAATTGAACAGATATAGAAAAAGAAAATTCATTCAAAATAACAACAGAATGTATAAATACGCAGGAGTCCATTTACTAAGAGAAAAGCCAAAATTATGACTATAGCTATGAACTACTCTTGAAAGAAATAAAAGTGTAAATAATCAATTATAAAGTACTCATGTTATGCCATGACAATATAATATAAATGACAATACTGCCAAAACTTAATTAGATTCAGTGCCATATCAAATTTCCAATGGATAATTTTTATAGAACTAGACAAAATAATAACAAAATATATCTTAAGAAAGAAAAGGTTAAGGATCTCATGGTAAATAATAGAAAAAATGGGAAGGAAGAGGACCAGATCTCAAACTAACAAAAAATAATGATACTAATAGTAGTAATAATGATAATAATAATTGAAAGCATTGGGTACTGGTTAAAAAAATTGGTCAGTGGAACAAATTAGATACACAAGACCCAGAAGCAATTGAATCAAGTAGCAAAGTGTTCAATAAACCCCAAGAATAACAGTTACTACGGTTAGGCCTCCTTATTTGACAAAAATCTCTTGAGAGAGCATGAAGCAGCCTGGAGGACTGGGGGAAGAAATGGACTTAGAGCCACATCTCACACTATATGCCACAACAAACTGTAAATGCTTACTTGACCTAGATATAAAAGATCATACAGTACAATAGACAGATTAAAGGAGAAAAAAAAAAGAGAATCCTTTCACAACTATGGAAAAGAAGAAAATTCTTGGCCAAACAAAAAATAAAAATGATCACAAAAAAAAAGAAAACAAATACTTGGTTATATAAATTAAAATGTTTTGGCATGTATAGATTCAAAAGAGAATTAAAATAGAAGCTATTTTGTTTAAAAAAAATTCTTTTCAGGAAATTTCTCCAACAAAGATCTCAAAAAACAGATGAACAGGAAAGTAATACAAATATAAAAACAAGAGGCATTTCCCAATAGATAAGTTAGAAAAGGGTATGAATATATGGTCCTCTAAAGAAGAAATTCAGTCTATCAACAACTATATGAAAAATGGTCTCATTTACTAATAAAATAAAAATAATAATTGAAATATCTCTGAGGTTCCACCTCATACTGATAAGATTAACAGAGATAACAACTGGTAGAGGGGTTATGGGAGGACAGGTATACTGCTGAACTGTTGGAAGAGTTCTGAAGTAGTCTAACAATTCTGAAAAGTAATTTGTAATTATACCCAAAAGTCATTGAATTATGCTTACCTTTGGGCCCAGATATGTTGTTATTTCAAAGATATGAAAGGCAGAGAGAAAGGACTCACATGTACAAAAACAAATTATAGCAACACTTTCTATTGTAGCAAAAAAAAAAAAACTAGAAAGAATGAGTACCTAGCTATTGAATAAAAGCTGAATAAATTATATTATATGAATGTAATAGGCTATTATTACAATGTTTTTTAAAAATGACAAAAGGTAAAGATTCAAAGAAACCTAGGAAGACATTATAATGTTGACCGAAGATAGAACCAAGATGGAGGAGTACAGACAGCAACTCAGCTGAACTCTCCCAACATTCCCTTCAAAACAACATTAAAATAATGCCTCAAATTGAATTCTGAAGAGGGAGAGTCAGCAAAATCTCAAATGGAGATTTTTTTTCTAGCCCAAGACAACTTAGAAGATTGGCCCCAAAGTATGTAAACCAGACTACAGGTTGGCGTGAAGCATAGCACATGTGACAGCAAAACAAGTAGCAGGCTTTGGAGACAACAGCGACAGCTTCTGGAGGTCTTAGTATAGACACAGTATGAGAGTCAGGCAACCGGTCACAAAGAGATTGCAGAGCAGTGAGTCATAGGCATTAAGTGCAGGACCCTCTTGCATTGCACACAGGCAGCTCTAGGTTGCAGGTGAAGATGTTGAAGCTACAGAGGAGCATGGCCCATGATCTCCATTCTGAGGCAGAAAGGAGTCCTGGTTACAATTCCATGATGGAAAAGAGAGCTTGTGGTCACTCACAAGGGTGCAGGGACCCTGACTGCAATTCCAAGGCAGAAAGCAGAACTAGTGCTTGCAGCGGCAGAAGAGCAGGAGATCTAGTCACAATTCCAGGGCCAAGAGGAGAGCTAGTGTTCGTAGTTGCAGGGGAGCAAGCTCTGTTCTTGGGCAAAAACAGGGCACAGGCCAGAAGCACCATGACCACACCTCTCCTTGGATCATACAGCTCAGAAGCACAGAAAATTTTCAGATCCCCAGAACTAGCTCTAAAAACAGCAGCACAGAGTGAGCTGCAGCAATTACCAGACTTCTCAGCCCACAAACACAAAAGACAACAGAGAAGGTTAGTGGGAAAAGCTGTTGGGGACAGGGAGTTTGCCCTTTGGCCACTGCCCCAGGGGGCAGCAGAGGTAGGGCAGCTTCAGAACTACAGCTGCAGCTGCTTCCTGCCCCAGGCCCACCTGGTGGGAGGAATTAAGTGGCTGATCAGAGCAGGAGTAAAGAGCCTACTGAAGATTTAAGTCCAGTCCAAGTGAAAGTTCTTGGGGAAGGAAGAGTGCTGGTGTGGCAGAGCTGGTGCATCCCCCCAAGCGTGGAACATAGAACTCTTTACTCTACAAGCAGTCATACCCCGCTGAAAAACTCAAGGGTCAAGTAAGTTCGCTGGGAACATGGCCAGGCAGCAAAAACGCAACCGGATTTAGTCTCAGACTCTGGAATCTTTCTTTGGTGACAAAGAAGACCAAAATATACAGCCAGAAGAAATCAACAAAGTCAAAGAGCCTACAACAAAAGCCTCCAAGAAAAACATGAACTGGTCTCAGGCCATGGAAGAGCTCAAAAAGGATTTGGAAAAGCAAGTTAGAGAAGTAGAGGAAAAATTGGGAAA
>JAQQSZ010015494.1:0-11260 GCA_028646595.1 Phalanger gymnotis | reverse complement strand
TATTGAATTTTCTCCCTTGACCTTGTCTCTTTTCGAAAGTGTTTGTTTCTGATTATCTTCATCCCCATCTGCCCTCCCTTCCATCATCCCCCCTTTTGTTATCTTCTTCCTCCTTCCTTCCTGTGTGGTAAGATACACAACTGAGTATGTATGGTATTCTCTCTTCAGGTCAAATCTGATGAGGGCAAGATTCACTCATTCCCGCTCACCTGCCTTCTGTTCCTACAGAACTGCTTTTTCTTGCCACTTTTATGTGAGATAATGTACCCCATTCTATCTCTCCCTATGTCCCTCTCTCAATATATTCCTCTCTCATTCCTTATTCATCTTCAACTCACCCTGTGCCCTCTCTCTCTCTCTCTCTCTCTCTGTATATGTATATATATGTATATATATATATATATGTATGCATATACATATATATACATGCATACACACTCACATATACATATATATACATAAACATATATATAAATATACACACATATGAATATATATATATATAAATATATGTATACATACCTGCATATTCCCTTCAGTTACCCTAATACTGAGGTCTCATGAATCATACACATCATCTTTCCTTGTAGGAATGTAAACGGAACAGTTCAACTTTAGTAAGTCCCTTGCAATTTCTTTTTCTTGTTCTTTTTCTTGATTACCTTTTCATGCTTCTCTTGATTCTTGTGTTTGAAAGTCAAATTTTCTATTCAGCTCTGGTCTTTTCACTGAGAAAGCTTGAAAGTCTTTTATTTTATGGAAAATCCATATTTTGCCTTGGAGCATGATACTCAATTTTGCTGGGTAGGTAATTCTTGGTTTTAATCTTAGCTCCATTGACCTCCGGAATATCATATTCCAAGCCCTTCAATCTCTTAATGTAGAAGATGCTAGATCTTGGGTCATTCTGATTGTGTTTCCACAATACTCCAGTTGTTTCTTTCTGGCTTCTTGTGGTATTTTCTCCTTGAACTGGAAACTCTGGAACTTGGCAACAATATTCTAGGAGATTTCTTTTTGGGATCTATTTCAGGAAGCAATCTGTGGATACTTTCAATTTCCACTTTGCCCTGTGGCTCTTGAATATCGGGGCAGTTCTCCTTGATAATTTCTTGAAAGATGATATCTAGGCTCTCTTTTTGGCTTTTCAAGATCATGGCTTTCAGGTAATCCAATAATTTTTAAATTCTCTCTCCTGGATCTATTTTCCAGGTCAGTGGTTTTTCCAATGAGATATTTCACATTGTCTTCCATTTTTTCATTCCTTTGGTTCTATTTGAAGATATCTTGATTTCTCATCAAGTCACTAGCTTCCACTTGCTCCAATCTAATTTTTAAGGTAGTATTTTCTTCAGTGGTCTTTTGGACCTCCTTTTCCATTTGGCTAGTTCTGCCTTTCAAGGCATTCTTCTCCTCATTCCCTTTTTGGAGCTCTTTTGCCTTTTGAATTAGTCTATTTTTTAAGGTATTGTTTTCTTCAGTATATTTCTCTGTATTTTTTTGGGTCTCCTTTAGCAAGTCATTGACTTGTTTTTCATGGTTTTCTCTCATCCTTCTCATTTCTCTTCCCAATTTTTCCTCTACTTCTCTAACTTGCTTTTCCAAATCCTTTTTGAGCTCTTCCATGACCTGAGACCAGTTCATGTTTTTCTTGGAGGTTTTTGTTGTAAGTTCTATGACTTTGTTGACTTCTTCTGACTGTATGTTTTGGTCTTCTTTGTCACCAAAGAAAGATTCCAGAGTCTGAGACTGAATCTGGGTATGTTTTCGCTGCCTGGCCATGTTCCCAACCAACTTACTTGACCTTTGAGTTTTTCAGCAGAGTATGACTGCTTGTAGACTAAAGAGTTCTATGTTCCAAGCCTGGGGGGATGCGCCAGCCCTGCCACACCAGCACTCCTCCTTCCCCAAGAACCCCCAACCTGGACTGGACTTAGATCTTCAGCAGGCTCTTCACTCCTCCTCTGATCAGCTACTTAATTCCTCCCACCAGGTGGGCCTGGGGCCAGAAGCAACTGCATTTGTAGTGCTGTAGTTGCCCCACATCCGCTGCCCTTGGGGCAGTGGCTGAACTACAAATTCCTTGTCCTCAGCAGCTTTTCCCACTAACCTACTCAGTTGTCTTTGGTGTTTGTGGGTTGAGAAGTCTGGTAACTGCTGCAGCTCACTGATTCAGGGTGCTAGCGCAGGCTCCACCAGGCTCCTGGTCTGGTTGGTCAGCACCGCCCACGCTGGGCTCTGCTCAGCATTGCTCCCCTCCCCTCCCAGCTCTGTGTGGGAAAGACCATACCCGGAGACTATCCAGGCTGTCCTGGGCTAGAGCCTTGCTTCCCTCCACCACTTTGTGGGTTCTGCAGTTCTAGAATTGGTTCAAAGCCATTTTTTATAGATTTATGGAGGGACTTGGCAGGGGGCTCACACTAGTCCCTGCTTTCCAGCTGCCATCTTGGCTCCGCCCCCCCCCCGAATTCATATTCTTAAGTACTGGATATAATCATAGTAATAAATTGCCAAATTAAAAGATATTTGCATAGGCAATAGTGTAACATTAAATTATCTAGAAGACATAGCTATTAAACCTTATAATCACCCCTATTTCTGAGGTCTAACATGTAATTGTGAATCATCCAAGTAAAATAATAATGGAAAATTAGAAACAGAAATAGTAATCCAATAATATCAATACAAAATACGATTAACCAAATATCCCCTAAAGACAGTAGGTACTAACACTTTCTTCTTTAAGACTTACATAGCTGCCAGATAATATGGAAAGTATTACAAGTATTTGATTCACATGTATTTCTGCTTAATCTTGCCGTGGAAGAACCATGGTAGGGCCAAAAGAACACTTGACTGGAAGTGTAGAAGCTGGGGTCCCACACTTCTCTACTGTGTCCAGCTGTTTGGGCAAATCCCTTAAAACTCTGAGACTTAATAGCCTTATCTGTAAAAAGAGAGGAGTGATATAGTACAAATTATCTCTGTGATCTCCCTCATCAATGAAATTCTATGATTCAAAGGCAGAAGCTATGGATCAAGTTTGTGGAACATCTTCCTACAATTGGGTCATAGAAAATCCCCAATCCATTCAATTGAGGAAGGATTCAGACATAGGTAAAATTGGGGATAACGTGCTATAACCTGATGATTAGATAAAAAGACCACACCCAAACAGCAGAGCAACAGTAGCAGTAACAGTAGCACAGCAGCAACAACAATCCACCAGACCATTCCAATAAGCAGAATTGATATTTTAAGGGAGCATAGTAGTCCATACTCTCTTTTGGGAGGCATATGTTCAGATTATAAGCTACAGAAAAGAAGTGTGGTACACTGCACATAGTGTTGGACTCGGCTTGGAGTTAGGAAAAAAAAACTAGGTTCAAATCCATCCTCTGAGATTTAAGAGCTGTGTGTAACCTTAACCTCTTAATTTTTTCACTTTCCTGTAACTGTAAAATGAAGACTTTGGACTTGATAGTCTCTGTGTTCTCTTCTGGCTCTAAACCCATGTTCCATCGTTTAAATAATATTGTTCAGGGAGCCAAACACCCCCACACTACACTCAACAAACTGTTCTCCTGCACTGCCACCAAATGCTTTATGGGATGCACGAGTCCATACATCCTAGAGAAATTACTGAGCAAAAAGGAGGTTTAACAATCACAGCATAATTTATAGTTTGTTTTGCCTTTCTCCTAAATGGGTCTTGGAGGATGGGGGAGAGTAGAGGGCACAGAGGAAGGAGGCAGTGTGACAGTAGGAAGGGACATTACTATCTCTCTACCACGCCCTAGAGGTTATCAAAATGTCTGATGGCCCAAAATAGATCATTGGTTCACAAATTTAGAGCTGGAAGGGGACCCTAGAGGCCATCAGGTTTGATCCTCCTTGGTTTACATCATTCATAACCTCAGGTCTCACATAGAACTTTGCTTTGCACTTTCAATATTATATTCTTGTGGTATCGTATATAACAGTTATCTGTGTTGGTGCCTCATTCCCCTACTAGTCTGTAGGAAACTTGGGGATTGTCATTGTTTCTTATCTAAACCATTGATCTCTCCTGGTACCTAGCACCTGCATATGATAGGTCTTTAATAAATGTTGTTTGTGTTGCTGATAGTGCTGACCAGGGTAATGTTCTCTTCTTTTAGAGTTTTCCTCATATCTGCTATATGAAGAAGCAGGAACTTTGGATTGAGAAGTAAAAGAGGACAGGAAAGGAAAGGCTGAAGAAATTACAGCATTATCAGGGGAGGGGCAGCAGACTTTTCCTTTCTGAGGCTGGCTATTGAGTCTAATCACCATGCATGGTGGTCTAGCTGCACCCAATAAGTGACAAAGACACCCTAAACTGAGCTAAGATCCTCAGGCTATCAGGATTCTAATTCTATACCCTGTGCCATGAGTTCCAAAGTCAGTGTTCCTCTAGGTTCTACATCTTCAACTAGTGAGTCGACCTAATAAACTCCACATTTCCTACAGATCCTGGGTCCATATAAATTCTTTGTATCGTGGAGTTGGGGTGTTTTAAAGAATATGTAATATGGCATCAATTTAATAGATTTTTATTTTATTTTATGATAAATTATGTTCTTGTTGTAACATGATTGATTATGTCAACCACTCTCCACATATGCATGCTCAATATAAGAAGCTCCCCATTACTTCCAAGATCAAATATAAAGTCCCCTGGCATTTACAGCCTTCCACAATCTACTTTGTTTCTTCCATTCCAGTTTTCTTGAACCTTACTCTACTTCTTAGACTGTACAATCCAGTTACACTAACTTGTTCTTCTTCACCCACAACCATCCATTTATAGACTTTATACCTTTTCATTGGCTTTCTACTATGCCTGAAATGCTCTCCCCCTAACCTCCATTTTCTGGATTCCTTCACGATTTCAGTTCAAATCAAACCCACAAGAGACATCTCCTGATTCCCTTCACTGACGGAGATTTTCTTCTGGGATTACTTTCCATTTACACTTTATCTTATATGCACATAGGTGCATGTTGTCACTCCCATTAGAATGTCAGTTCTTAGAGGGAAAGGAAGATACTTTTCCTTGTCTTTATATCCCTGGTGCTTAGCCTGATGTCTGGCACATAATAAGCTCTTTATGTATGTCTGTTGACTTACCGTTATTTACTTGTTTTCTGAAGTAAATACCAGTTATGTGCAGTATTCAAAGAGCTGTATCTGTTTTCATGAAACTCCAACTCCATTATACCAAGGTCACATGAAAAGCTTTCACAGAAATCATTCAGAAGTATAAGAAAGGAGAGAGGGCATTGCCAGTGGGCAGGGGCTCAGAACCAAACTTTAATTGTGTAAAACCACATATACATATACCTTTTGATGACAGATGCATCACTGCTCAGTAAAAATAGATTGAATATTATAGAATAGAGGGTTGTTGACCTCTGGTAATATACATACATACAGATATATGTATGTGTGTATGTACATGAATATATATGCATACTACACATATATGTGTGTATATATGTGTGTGTGTGTGTGCATATGTATATATAATGTGTATTTGTGTGTGTGTGTGTGTGTGTGTGTGTGTGTAAATGTGTAGCCTACACTTAGCACTTTAGCCCTAGTGGGGTATACATAAACCACCAGGATCAATGGGGAATTACCCAGCAAATGGCAAATAGTGCCACCTAGTGTTTTAATTAGAAAGGAGTTACCAGCTAAGTTGCTCAGGAGTCAAAAGCACAAAGAGAAGAATCAAAGGGACTAGTTGCCATGCCACTAGATATCATTTATTCATTCACTGTTTGTCCTATGTTCTCTAAGGGGACGATGACATCAGGTTGAACTGAGCGGATGGAGTCTTGCAGCCATTGTCTAGTATACCCTACATTCATTTTTTTTTCATCGATGTAACAATAAAATTGTTTATTTAACTTTATAACACTGCTCTGGGTACTATGGCATCTTTTTTCAAATCGTGATTTTTTAAGTATCATTTTTTTAAAATGTCATAATTTTGAAAAAAAATTATGTTTTTAAAAAAAATCATGATTTTGAAAAACGTATCCACCCATACCTTAGAAAGAGATATTCCTTGTGTCTATGTGTATTGAAAAATATACTAAAGAGTATTCTATTGAAACTATTTCCATTAATAACTTCCAGCAGTCATTGCATGCATTTTTATTTTTAAATGGATAACTGTTATTTTTATATCATGTATATTTCCAAATATTTCCTCCTCCTCCTTCTTCCGGAGAGTCATCTCTTATAAAGAATAAAAAAGGAAAACAGTTTAGCAAACCCTCCCGCATATCAACCAAGTCTTAAGTTATGCAGAATTCCATATCCATTGATACTCCACTTCTGCAAATGAAGAAGGTAGGTACATTATCACAGTTCTTCCTTCAGACTATGATTGACCATTATAATTCAGTAAATAGATTTAAACTTTTGTATAGAATGCTCTTAATTATGTTGTTAAGAATTTCTATAGGTCCACTAGTAATGGTAAAATTAACTTACCACAATTGTATGAATTCTTTTTGTTTGATTTTTCTGCTTATACTTTGATCACCAATAACCTGACCTTGCAATCTGTGTCCATTCCTGTTCCAGCTGAATTCAGAGGTCTAGATGATTAGATTAGCAAATAGTCTTTGCTAAGTAAAAGGAAGGAAGGTCCAAAGTCACTCCTCCTTTGTAAGTGACTCAAAGCAAAGCTGTAAATGCTCAAACTTTGCCACCTTCTTTTTCAATGATAAATTACATTTGGTATTACTTGCAGATGTTGAAATTCATATAAGACTAGACAAGATAAACATGATCCTCTTCCAGAAAAGTTTTGTAATAAGCTGTTCTATAAGACATGGAGTATATAGGTTAAGAAGGATTCTGAATGTAGAGTATCATCTCCAGAAAAGATTGAACGAGGGCACATTGATTATTGCCATATTTTTGCTAACATTTATATAGAGCACTTTATGGTTCGCGAGATTTATACACATTATTTCATTTGATCCTTACACTGTGCTATGATTATCTTTTTTTCTGTAGATAAGGAAAGAGAGGCAGATGTCTCGTTACCCAGCTAATAAGTGTATGAGGCAGGATTCAAAGTCAGTACTTCTTTATTGAAAGTAGAGCACACTTCACTACACTGTCTACTCACCTCTTAGAAGCGTCACCACATCATGAAGAATTGACTGGACTGATATTCTTGAGACTTCACTTTGACTCTCAAATCTATGACATACTGGCTTATTATTTTAGAGACAGAGGGGTGGTACAGAAGATTGAGGGCTGGGTTTGGAGTTAATAAGACTTGAGTAAATATCCTGCATCGAATACTTAACCATGTGATGTTGGGGAATTAATTGCACATCTCTCAGTCTATATTTCCTCATCTGTAAAATGGGGATAATGATTGTGCCTACCTCTCAGGGTCATAAGGATCAAGTAAAACCACATATTTAAAATGATTTACATACCTTAACATGCTATATAATTGCTAGTTATTATTTTATTGGCATTATTATTAGCTCCAAGATATTGGTTATTTCACCTTTCTGAGCTTCAGTTTCCTCATCTATAAAATGAGGATAATTATGTTTGTACTGCCTACGAAGGAAAGTTATCATGAAGACCCAATGAGATAATGCATGGCAATTTCTTTGCACATGTAAAGGACTTTGTAAGGCTAAAGCTATATGTGTATACATACAAACGTACATACATACATAGACTATGTAGTATAGAGAGATATAATAAATCTCTACTAATATTTTTGAGGTAATCTGTAGGCACACACATGTGCATGCATACATTATCCACACATGCACACACAAACACATGTGCCAGCTAGATGGATAAACATTGCCAAGTAATTGAAGTGTTGCTTGGGCTTCCTGTAATCAGATTCTGAATGATGTCTACAACATGCTTTCACATAGTGCTAATGTAAATGTAAGGTGAAAACCATGAGTCTCTTGAGAATCCATTCCAGCACCTTTTGCAGAAATCACAATCCCTCCACCACCACACTCTCCTGCAAGACCAGGGCTAAATCCCTCCCCCTTTTTTAAAAGAGCATTTGCTAAAGTTTCTGTTTCCTTCATCTCTGTGAGCCCATGTTAGCAGGGCCTGCCAAGCAGGGTGTACTGTTTTGCACCTTTGTTTCCAGACCAATGTGTGGAAGGGCCATTAGGATTTTCCTTCAAAGAAGGCTGTAGAACGTAAACATAGCAAATTCCCCAAAGTCCAGTGCACTTTACAGGAAACCCCCTCCCCATACTCACAACTTGGGATAACTTAGGAAACTGACCTCACCTTCCATCACCATGAACTTCCAGTCCTCTATGCAATGAAGTGTGACAACAGCTTTAATAGCATGTGAAAACCTATTTTATTATAGAGTGATTAATTTGTCATACCTGTAATGTGATTTTCTCCATATGCTACGCTGGCAAGGGCCCTTCTTGTTCTTAGGTGCTCTCTAATGAGCGTCCCCTCTTCTGGCCATCTGGATCACCAATCGGTCTCTCTCCTCCTTCTCCACTTTCTCCTTATCTTCTACCTCCTGCTTCTTCTTTGTCTTCTCCTTCATTCTTCTGTTTTGTTTGCATGCAGCAGATGCTTCCCCTAAAATATTCAAACCTTTCACAAGGTAAATTACTGGGCAATCTTTCAATGCATTGCTATTCATTCAAACTCCATTATTATTAATATTATTAATTATTATTATTATTTAACATGCAAGCAATACGGTGTGGAATGTGAACCTCTGAATGTGAAGATATATCACAAAGATCCACCACAGTTTACTTGAATATCCACAACTTCCAGTTAGATTTTGGTTTCTAACGGTCAAATCAGCATTATGTAATGTCCTAAAGGAGATGAGCTTTTGTCTTTAGCTTTTTAAAAAATATAACCATTTTAGGTGATAATCCAATAAATATTTATCAATCCCATACACTATGCAAAATAATTATGTGCTGGATATACAAAAGCAAATAGACAAATCCCCAACTGTTCTGTTCTCCATGAAATTTCAATCAATGTTCTAACTGTTTGAAGAAATTATTTTGACCAGATCTGTGATTTATAGTTGTAGCAAATTCCCACTGAGGAATTCTTCATCAGTGACGATACTCTGCATTTTATGTTCTCAAAGAATTAGTTGTGGTCTCTGGGAGGCTCAAATTGCTTTCCTAGAGTCATAACTCTACTATTCATGAAAGTCAGAACCTGAACTCAAGTCTTCTTGATTCTGAGTCAAATTTTCTGTTTTCTTTGCCACACTACCTCTTAGAAAATGCATATTCTTTGATGAACAACATATGCATCTCTCCATAGCTCTGTCTTTCTCTGTTGTCTCTGTCTCTGTCTATATTGGTCTTTCTGTCTCTGTCTCTCCTATGTAAATAGCACCCAGGGATTTACTGTATTGCATATTTGTTTGGTTATTTGTTGGGAGAGCATTTACTATGTAAAAAAAAAAATGTATCTTGAGAGAGATATACAGAGACAGAATCAAAGAGTGAGAGCCACACAGAGAAAGCAAGAAAAGAAAGGGCAGCTACTAGTGATTCAGATGGCAAAGGGGGAGTTAAGTTTACTTATGGAGTATCTAAGTCCAAGAAAGGCTCTTGCCAGTGTGGCATATGGAGAAAATCAAATTTCAGGCATGTCAAATTAATTTCCCTTTAATAAAATAAGTTTTATCATGTTATTAAAGGTGTATGTAGAAGGCACTTAATATGAAGCATCAACTACCATAAATAAGTTTTAAATCCATAAACAAATAGAAATGAAGTTGAAAAATCTCCCTGGCATGAACTAACAAACAGAAATAGCACTTAACTTCCTCAGCAATGAAAAAAAAACCTTTTGGTCTCAGTTTTTGCATTTATCCTTATATTTAAATATATATTTATTTATTCTATATTTAGGATCAACCAAAAAATAGACAAAAATGTTTTATATGAAACTAGTGACTTCATTTATACATAGTTTGTATTAAAACCTATGTTAATTTCAACAAAGTAATGATAATAAGAATATATTTTTAAAAAAATCTTTATTATTTCTCTGTCCTCCTGAACTCTGTAATTTCTTTAGCATTTTATTTGCAATATTCATCATGAACTTAACTTCATTTACCTGTTTAGGAGCTAAACTGGAGCACTTTTACGAAGTAGAGATATGTACTGGTTCCTTTCGTGCTTTGGCCCCTAGCAAAATGAAATGCCCAGAAAAGAAACTTTCATTTCTGAGACTGAGTGTGTCTCAAAGATGACTGGCAATAGAGCCAAGCAGAACCACCTATTCATTAGGTTATGATAGAAAATGAGGAGAAATAGCTGCTTTCTCTTAATCTTTTGAATGTATTTCTTTGGGACTCTGCCAACTCTCTGGACTTTCAGCCAGAGGGAGGAGGGTAGTGAGGAGATTCCTGTCGCAATGATGATGACCTACTACTCAAGCAAACTGTAATGTATAAAACACAAAAGCACATTTAAATATTAATTATTAATTAGTTATCATTAGTAATTATTATGGTGACAAAGTTGTTAAATAGGAAATAAAAATTCTCACTATACTTTATAGAACCAATTATGATATGTACATTTGGTGCCAAAGTATAGGCTTTATATTATATTAAGGTGAGACCAATCATATCTTGACCACAAGCTGTTTCAACAAAATGACAACATGTAAGTAGAAAAAAAAAGAATACATTTATGTTAGAAAAATGAACCTCATTTCAGTTTGTCTGTTACCGTATAACTGGGTTGATGATTTAAAAAGAAATGGATTAGAGAACTTGGTTAACCTGATTACCTGGAGATAATGATGGGCATATAAACATATGTCAATTATTTCTTGATTGATTGGTTTTTATTTTTCCATAAACAGCTTCAGTCTTCCGAGATTCTTCAGTATGAGTAATCAAACCTTGAAAAACATGAGCACATTTTTCAAGTGAAAGAAACATTTAAAGTGGACAAGATTCTATTTCCGAGCATTATGCCATAGTCTGCAAAAAGAATTCTGAAGGTGATTAAAAGAATTTGCTTAAGAAGTCGTTCATAAGACTATAATTGAAAATGCTCGGGGGGCGGAGCCAAGATGGCGGCTGGGAAGCAGTGACTGGCGTGAGCTCCCCACCAAGTCCCTCCAAAAACCTATAAAACAATGGCTCTGAACCAATTCTAGAGCTGCAGAACCCACAAAGTGGCAGAGGGAAGCAGGGCCC
>JAQQSZ010015493.1:0-11260 GCA_028646595.1 Phalanger gymnotis | reverse complement strand
CAGGGCAACCAGAATGTACGCCATCTTGGAGTGGGGGGGGAGGAAATGGGGAGAAAATTTGTAATTCAAACACCTGTGAAAATCAAGGCTGAAAACCAAACATGTCAAAAATAAATTTAAAAAAAAAAAATTCAAAAAAAAAAAAAGAAACTGCTCCTTTAAATTCTATCACATTTAGTGCTACAGTTCCAAAGGCTAAGTAAAACTTTTCTTTGGGAACCTTTAAAACAGAAACTTTGGTTTCATTAAGAAAGAAGCACGACTACGGTCCATCGTGAAATTCACTGAGAAAGGCATTCTACTGCACAGCATCTTGTTGTTTCAGTCATTTCTGTCTCGTCTGACTCTTTGTGATGGATCTTCTTGGCAAAGATACAGGAGTAGTTTGCCATTTCCTTCTCTAGCTCATTTTACAGAGGAGGAAACTGAGGCAAACAGGGTTAAGAGACTGGCCAAGGTCACAGAGCTAGCAAGTGTCTGAGTCTGCATTTGAACCCTCATCTTCCTAACTCCAGGTCTGGTACTCTATCCACTGCTTCACCCAGTTGCCCCACACTGCTAAGAAACCTCAAAACGTACAATATGACCTCCTATGGCTACTGCTCCATTTGTGAACTGCAAATCTGAGGAATAACTGAGAATGTTTATTTTTCTGGTAACTCCACAAGTTTATCAAATGTCTTGGTTTTAGGTGAAGCAGGATCGATAAGGTTTCTTATTATGGTATATGTATGAGTCCCATAGACTATCTGGAACCTAATAATCTATTAAAACCTTCTTATTTTGTTAATTTGAAGAGAAAATCAAAGTTGTTTTACATATGAATCCCTAGGAACCTGGAAAACTAATAGCAAATTCTTCTATATTCCCATGCAGGCCTACACATGAGAGCACTTTATGGCTATAAACTGTTAGTTAAGAACCAGCTAGGTGATTCCATGGATGAAGCACTGAGTTTGGAGTCAGGAAGACTTGAGTTCAAATCTAGCCTCAGACACAGATTAGCTATGTGACCCTGGGCAACTCACTTAGTGTCTGGTTACCTTAATCCACTGGAAAAGGAAATGGTAAACCACTCCAGTATCTTTGCCAAGAAAACCCCATGGATAGTATTGGTGTGCTATGGTTTATTGGGTCACGGAGAGTCAGACATAACTGAATGACTGAAGAACAACAAATGTTGGTTAAATCCACTCTAGAACTCATGGTAGGACACAACTATGAAAACTGAAGAGGAAGAAAAATAGTATCATTGTACCACATGGCACCCTGGCATAAACACAGAATAGGGAACAAAGGAAGAAATAGATTTAAAATTAGACTGTGTGTTTTTCTTCTAGAACCCTGAACTAAAGTCCTAAGCCTTGAGTCATTCCAAGCGGTTGCCTGGGCCCAACAAATCACAAAAATGGTGACTCTCACACAGGATGTAATACCTAGCTTTTGTTTCCAACTCTTTCAATGCAAAGAGTTCAGGTGATTTGAGCAGCAAAACCCTGAAATGTTGAAAAGCTAGTGTAGACATCTCCTAGGAGATATATCTGTGCCTGGAGCTGTATGCACAGATGGCTGTCAATGATGCTGATGCTTAGTATTAAAAATCTCCTGCAGCACTAGAATTGGAGGAAAACATAATGTTGACCAAGTTAAGAATGAAATCAGAAGGGAAAGATATTTCACTTTCAAATATCCATTTACCAAAAACAATACAAAATAAAACAACCCTATCTAGAATGCATAGGCTTCTCCCAAGGCAAATATTTACTTCCATACTTGGAGCGTCAATTGGTTTCAGAGAGAGCTCCAGAAGCAAAGATAATTGCATCTCATCTTTCCCAGAAGCAGGGGAATGGACTAGATGACCTTTCAAGGTCCCAATCCTATAATTTACAAAAAGTCAGAACTATTTCCTATTTCTCCAATAGAACTCCGGTCACAAGAAGTGGTACAGGGGTCAGAAGGCACCAGGAGCCACAGGGCAGCCCTGAACCCTCAGTCAGCCATACTGAACTAATAGTAGGGAGTGGGACTCAACTTCTAACACCCTTTGACTTCCAGATCTTTTGAAGGACTTGTGGCCACCAAACCACAGCCACTTGTTGCAGGTGCCTTATACCATGACATCCTCTGAAGGAATACCTCATAGACCTAGCTCAGTCTACCACAGTGAATCCCTATAGAAAGAATTAGAATTTTTCAAAGAAAAATAGAATTAGAAGGGAACTAAGATACCAATCTTTTCTCTGTCTTTGATGAAAACTACCTGATCATAGAGGCAGCTAGGCGGCACAGTGGATAGAGCACTGGTCTTGAAATCAGGAAGACTCATCTTCATGAGTTCAAATCTGGCCTTTGACCTTTATTAGCTATGTGACCCTGGGCATTTAACCCTGCTTTCCTTAGCTCTTCATCTATAAAATGAGCTGGAGGAGGAAATGGCAAACCACTCCAGTATCTTTGCCAAGAAAACCCCAAATAGGGTCACAAAGAGTCTAATATGACTGAATAACAACCACCTAATTGTTCTAGATAAATGAAATGAGGACATAAGCCACAATCAAAGTCCATCAACCAGAAATGAATTTCTTTCAATTCAGTTAGATGGTGAGTGCCTAAGTGCTGGGGCTACAAAAACAAAAATCTGTTGCTGCCCTCCAGGAACTAAGATTCTGTTGGGGAGTTAACATGGCAGATAAGGAAGGAAAATGTAATTTGCAAAAGAAGAGAATAACTACAATTTAAGGGAGTAAGAAAGGTTTACTGACATAATGAAGGTGAAAGCATTTGGAACATTTAAAGTCTCCTTCAAATGTGGTGTTATGATCATTTTAATTTATAGCCTGGAATGCAAAGTCTGGTTTTACATGGGCAGGGATTAATATATTTGTGGCATCTCAGAAAACACTTTCTTTGGCTTATTCCCCCATTGACCTGGGATTTCCCCTGGTAACGTCATAATGTGTCTTGTGTCTGGGTCTAATGCCAGTAAAGAACTAAGTCCACCTCTACTACTTGGCATCTGGTTTCTTTCTCTTGCTTTTCCTCAGATGTGGTTCTTCCCTAGTTGGAGAATTCAGGAAAGGTTAGTAATTTCTCCTCATCTCTCCACTAAACTGTGTCCTACAACTCTTCTATTTGGGGGTTCCCCCACAAGAACTCTTTCCGGCGCTCTGTCACTGTCTCTTCACTGTTGTCATCTCTGGGGCTGAGAATTTCTTTAAGGAAGGAGAGCAGGTAAAATAAATAGGCATTCCCTCTCCTCCCAGGGACTCAAATCAACCATCTTTGTGTAGCATTTCTCCTGATCAGAACTCTGGTCTCTGCCTGGTAATGGTCAGGGAATGAAAATATTTGGGGCAATTGATTACCAAAAGATAAATCAGGGTGTGTGTGTGTGTGTGTGTGTGTGTGTGTGTGTGTGTAATTGGCACTTTACCCAATCAGAGGCAGCATGACTTAGTGGATAGAGGGCCAGCCTTGAAGTCAGACCCTGTTGAATATTTGCTATTTGACCACAGGCAAATTACTTAACCTCTCAAGGTTCCCAGGAAACAGTCTGAGACTATAAGTTACAGAGGAGTCTTTCGTACTGATGAAATCAGAGGCCAGACCCCAATGCCTCCATGAAATACAGAAACTGCATTATGAAATTGGTCACCATTTTCACATTAATATATAATCTTAGACTTTTGAAATTAGCCAAAAGAATGTGGATTGGTCTATGCATATTATATATAATATGTATAATATATATGTACATATATAACAGACAATATACAGGTGGATCTATATGTAATTAGCATGCAGCACATATAAAATTTATAAAATATCCATGTGGTTGGTTTCATTTGAGGTTTTGAAATGTGAATGACTTAACTAAAAAGAATTTGCTAATTATGGACCTATTGTGGAGACACATTTTTGTGGGTTTAACTTTACATAATGAGATTTTTAAAACATGAACCTTTAAATAAATCATTTTCAATGTGCAATGTTCTAATATCTCATTTATGCACCTTGAAGTGATTTATAAACAACCAAGTAAAAATTATTGGCCCTATTTTAAGGGTGATGAAGGAGAAATAGAAAGATCAGTGCTTTGCTTAAAGCCACACCCCCGAGTGAATAGAGAATTAAAACCCAGAAATTTAATCTGGGACTTGAAAACAATGTTACCTGTTCAATTCCAAAATACTCTTCCTTCCACCAGCGACAAGATACAATGCATTAGCTTAATAATTACATTAATGGTGCTACTATTTAAATTACACACAAACACAAATACTTATTTTTAATTATACATGTATAAGAAATAAATATATAATGCAAGTGTATGTATATTCAACCAGTGTATAGCACTTTTAATTCTGATGTCTTTTTTAATGTTACAACACAGAAAATATTTTCCTATAAGAAACAGCAGCAACTCATCAAAAAAAAAAACATACAGTTTATTTTTTAAACAAAGCACTCAGTACTAAAAAAAACCTGAATACTTCATAAAGAAAATAGGTTGCTATTCCCTAAAATTGCCTCTAATGTTAGCTGAATATTAATAAAATCCATAAACCATTAGTACATTATAGCTGCTTTGTTCTGAATTACATAGACCTTTTATGTTTATTCCTCAGTGAAAATGCATAAAAAAATGAAATCCACTCTAATTGTGCTCTCTGAAGATAGCTGGTAAAATCATTTCTAGCAGCTATAAATCAATTGTAGTATTAAAATGACCTGCCAGGTGCATCTTCTGGGTATCAGACTAATTAAGGGAATGTATTAATTGCAACTATTCATCAACACCACCAACGTTGTTAGGTAACCCTTACAATGAATCTTTTTACCATATTATCCTGCAATAAAACTGCAGTTTTATAAAAGGGAGAGGGAGAGAGAGAATTGTTTCTTTCTACATTTCAAAAAGATCTTACCTAGTGTTGCAAAATCACCAGAATAGGAAGTATTCTTTACCCACAAACTTCACTCACTTTTTGCAATTCTTCCATTATATTTTATTTTATAAAAATTAATGTAATATGTACATGATTATAACAAATCTAGACTTTGGAAGCACCACGATTTTATTGCTTTTTTTAAACCAAATATCTGCTGATGACAGCATTATACGGTTCCACCTTTGCACACATTTTCCCCCCAGCTGGGAGTCAACAGAGCTGTAATGGCAATTAGTGAAAAAACAGCATCAGAAAAAGGTAGACTTGAGTCCTTAAGTGGTAAACTGAGGAGGCTTTTAAAATTAATCTCAGATGATGGCCATGATGGTGTTACATTTCATATTCTTCAAAGAGAAAAAATTCTTAGACTCAAAGCAAGTTGCAAAAGGAAGAGAGGTTTCTGTCCCAGAATGCAAACCTACTTGCTGTTTGTAACTCAATAATTAAGTCACTTATTAGGTACCATATGGAGGATTTCTGCTTCTTTTGAAGATCTAAGCATGTTGAGGAACAAAATGACACAATAATATAAATTAAACTCTTCTTCCAAGCAGAAGAATTGAGTCATGTTTCTTGGAACTGTGTTCTCAGAACTTAAAGCAACTTCAAAGCCATTAAAGATAAATCCACTGAGAACAGGCTTCCACTTTGGCACCATATCCCCAAAATGTCTGATCCAGTCCTGGTGAACACCCAGTTCAGAGCACTGGATTTGGAGTCAAGATACCTGGGTTCAAATCCTGGCCCTGCCACTTACTATATAACATTTGGCAAGTCATTTTACTTTTCTGGGCCTCATTTTCTTCATCTGAAAAATGAGTGCGTTGGACTCAATGATGTCTAAGAGTCCTTCTAGATCTAAATCAATAATCCTGTCATTCATGATCCTGTGATCCTGGATAAATTAATCAGCTTAGCACCAAAGTGGCTCCTCAGACCTCACTTTACGCAATATTCTGCCTCCTGCCTCTGTAGGAAGGCTGTTTCTCATGTCTGGAACATTCTTCTAACATTTACCTTTTGGAATCCTCAGTTTCATGTGAGGGTAGTTTAAGTACCTTTCCCCAGTTGTTAGCCCTTCCTATTCTTCATCCACCCATTTCTGTGTTTCTTTTCAGTTTTATTTTCTGTGTATTTTATACAGATTTATGTGCATATAGAGATATTATTTCTCTACTAATAGAATGTAAGCTCTTTGAAGGCAAAGACTATTTAAATTTTTGTCTTTGCATCCACAATGCCAGGTGCATAGTAGTGTTTAATAAAGGTTATTAAATTTAATTGAATTTTCCTCCCAAAATTTTATATAGCATATTTTACATCTCTTTGCTACTCACCTCTGGCAGGCAGCCTATCACCAATCCATCTCCATCTCAAACCATTCTCCTCTTGCTATAGGCATTAACTATAAAGGACCAAACTACAATACCAGCTTCCACTCAAGGACTTTTCCCAACCCTCCAGTTAATGCTACACCTAGATTAGATCCAGATTAGATTAGATTAGAGTCAGATATCATTTGGATTACATCACTTCATTTCTCTAGAGAAGACCATATCCATACATTTATTAGAGACTTGGAGTGAGTATGGCATGGTCAATAGAGACCTGGCCTAGGATCCAGGAAACCTGGGTCCAAGCCCTACCTCTGACACATATAGCTATGTGGCCTTGGACAAGTCATTAATTTTTTAGTATTCTAGGCAGCAATCTAAGATTATAAAGTATAAAGAATCTGTTCAGCTGTCTTTCAGTCATGTCCAACTCTTCATGTCCTCATTTGGGGTTTTCTTGGTGTGGTTTGCCATTTCCTTCTGCAGCCTCATTTTACAGATGAGGAAACTGAAGCAAACAAGGTTAAATGACTTGCTCAGGGTCAAACAGTTAGTAAGTGTCTGAGGTCAAATTTGAACTCAGGAAGATAAGTCTTTCTGACTCCAAGCTCTGTCATTCTTCTACTGAGCTACCTAGCTACCTTGTACAGAAGATACCAACTTACATTGATAGAAAGAGATTCCTCATTTGACGGTTCCTTACACCAAAGAAATCACATTATAGTCCCAATCTCTATTAGAATCTTAATCAATATTTGCTAAATTTAAATTTGAATCTGCAGATCTAAACAAAATATCCAATTACAGGCTTCAATCTCTTGTGATCCACAACGCAGCTACACTTATCTTCCACAGCACAAAAGGAACTACTAGTCTCTATCCTAGCCAAGCAAACCTGATCACTAACTCAAACATACAATTATTTCTCCTACCTTCAATGGCTTTTTCCTTCTTCTGGCCAGAAAAGGCATTTCTTCTGAAGTCTAGCTCTACGGTCTCCCAGGAAGCTTTTCCATGTCCTGCCAAAGGACCACTGGTCACTCTTATAATTCCTAAAATTCTGGAGCATTTATATATGGGTCTCTGTGTAATTATAATTGGCTAAGCAAAAGTTTTTGAGCTCTTTTCTGAGGGTTCTAATACATTGTGACTTGTTTTTAGTATATCCTGGAAGGCAAGAATTAGCACTCTGTTATCTTTGGAAACACCCTATCCAAACCCCCTAGTAAAGTACTTTGAACAAAATGTTGATGATGGTTGATGTCTGTAATGACTTAGGCTCTTAACAAGCTCAAAAAAAGGATAATTTTATTCAGTTTTGTCATTATCCTCCCATAGTATTTTTAAAGTGTTTTGTTTAAATTGAAAGAATTGCTCAGGGCATGGTACAAAGTGGCATAAACATGTCATGGGGCCTAATATGCAGGGTCCTTCAAGAACAGCAACACACTCTGGGGTCCCTTTTCCAATTCCCCTTCAATTGTATTCAATTTGATTACCATCCATCAAGTACCCAGAACCTAAGAATGTACAAAACACTATGCTAGGTTCCGCTCAATATATTGCAATATCATCTGATACATCTATGATCTTAACAACATGGATATGACCTCTACTGATGCCACCACACCTTCTTGTACTGAATGAATTGTCTATATCATCCCATAAACAGTCCTCCATAGAGAAGCCATCCAATGTCCTAACTTCCCTGAGTTCTTTGGATATTCTGTGAGCACTAGTGCCACATGGGACTGTTACCCTTCTGTTACCCTTCAATTTGTGTGTTTATTTATTGGTTTTTTGAGACTGGGTCTCCCTATCTCACCCAGGCTAGAAGTTTGGTGGCCACTTATGGGCCCAATACCAATAATAATTTGTAAAGAAATTCTGACCTCCTCCATTTCTGACCGGGATGAGTTTTCCCCTCCTTAGGTAACCTGGTGGACCCTGTACCTGGGTAGGACAGAGTGTAATGCAAACACCCAATTGATGTTTAGCACTAGACTCACAACCTAGATGTCATCCTTGGCTCCTCAGTCTCTATCAACCCCCACATCCAATCTATTGCCTATCTGTTCTGCCTTAGAGACATCTCTTACATCTATCTCCTTCTCTGCTCTGACACAGTTACCACCCTGGTGCAGGCCCATATCACTTCCAACCTAGAAGAGTATAAGAGCTTGCACATTAATCTATCTGCCACAAGTCTCTCCTCACCCCAGCAACCTCTACTAAAGTGGAAGGTTAAAGAGATCTTTACAAAGTGCATGTTTGACTGTGTCACCCCTCTCCTCCCTGCTTCCAATAAACTTCAATGACTCCCAATCATCTGCAAGATCAAATATAAAAATCCTCTCCTTGGCATTCAAAGCCTTTCATAACTTGGACCCCTCTACACACAATTTTTCAGTCTTTTTTAGACATCGTTATATACTTTTTATACTTTGTTATATACCCTTTTATATACTTTTTATGCATTGTTATACACTCTGAGAGGCAGTGATGTTAGCCTCCTTGCCATTCTTCAAACAAGACAATCCTTCTCTCAACTCTAGGCATTTTCGCTAGCTGTCCCTCATGCCTGGAATATTCTCCCTCATCAGCTCTACCTCCTGGTTTCCCAGGCTTCCTTCAAGTCCCAGATAAAATTATACCTTCTACAGGAAACCTTTCCTGAATCTCCTTAATAATAGTGCCCTCCTGCTATTTCCAATTTATCCTGTAAATAACTTGTTTGTACATAGTCGTTTGCATGTTGCTTCCTGAGAGCTGGGATTGCCTTTTACCTTTCAATGTAGCCTCAGAGCTTAGTACAGTGCCTAGCACATAGTAGACTCTTGGGAAATGCTTATTAACTAATTGCAGTTCACAAATACCAAGTTCAAGCTCCCTACCAGTCTCAGACACTCCAGTAGCAGGGATTATAGGGGTGCACCACCAACCTTCGCTATCCCTCACATTTGATATGGGAACATCTAATTTTCCAGTTATACCTGTCTGACAACATCCTTTACATCACTTATAAACCCATTTCATTCTTGACAGCATTACTAGATTGGTATATTGGGGGAATTTCACAGATAAAGAATACTTAGATTTTAGCAAATCATTCGACAAAGTTTCCCATAGTATCTTGGGAACAAGATGAAGATGTATCAATCAGATAATATTACTGTCAGATAAATTTCAAACTGATTAAATAACTAGACCTAAAGAAAAGACATTATTGAGTCAATGTCGACTTTGAGAGAGATTTCTTATTGTGAGCCGCCACAGGAGTTTATTATCTCCCCTGTGCTGTTTACCAGTGACTTGGACAAATTCGCATACATGGTGTTGCAAATGTCAGTGCTTTAGGGACACCCTGTATAATGAGGGTCTTGCCAATGAACCAAGTCTTCATGAACACATTCAATAGTCTTGGCTAATAAAAATACTTGCATGAACTATAAACCTTGTACTAACACGCTGCTAGTTATGCTACTCTACTAATCACATGGTTAAGAGGAGGTTTTTATTTACTGTGTAGCTAGAATTGGGATGCTTTCAAAAGGTACTACTCAGTCAGGGCAAGCTTCTTGCCTCTGGTTCTTTCTGGCCTAACTGATGTTAGAGAAGGAGGTAAGTTGCTGATACAAATAAGAGCCTCAAGGTAGGAAAGGGGCTTTGGCCCCTCTTTCACCAAGAGCCAGCATGAATCAGAGAGCACATAGACCTGCTCTTGTTTCTGAATCTGTTGTTCAGGAATTGTTGTTGTAAAGGAATTCTTTCCTTTAAGGTGAAAGAGACTGGCATTGGCTATGACCTTGTGAGCTTTAAAAGGTCAAAAAAGTGAGCCTGAGGCTAGAATCCATGCTGCCTTTTGTTAGAAACCAAACAATGAAGAAAAAGTCCCATATTACCTACCTGGCCTAATCCAGCAGTAACAGAGATAGATTCATCCATCTTTGGTTATGCTGCCTTTGAAAGTGAACTTGGTGAGATCAAGGCTTTAGACAAACTACTTTAAATTTCAGTCATTCTCCCCACAATCTGAAGATGTACAGGCAAGAGTATGTTCTCAAGTACCAGGGTGGGAGGCAGGTGGGAAAGAGATATTTATACTTCTGTTAATGTTGTATTTTCACAGTAATTTGTAAAAGCTAATTGATATGAATTATTTAAAAGGAACTAGGGAGCTAATCACTGGAGGCTAACAGTGGGAGGACATAACAGAACGGGAATTTGAGCTGATAGCTTTAGAGAAGAATCACCTTGACCCCTCAGAGGTACTCTGAAAATCATGAGGAAGTGATATAGCTACCCTCACTTTGGGAAAATACAGCCAGAATGTTGCTATATATAGAAAACTTTCCTATCAGATTTGTAAATGGCATAAAGCTAGGTGGGTAGAGCTAACATACTGGATGACAGAATTAGAATTTTAAAATATATCAACAGGCTAGAGAAATTGACCAAATTTTAATAAGTTGAAATTCAATAGGAATAAATATGTCTATGATTAGGATAAAAAAGTCGATATCAAAAGTATTGTATAGGATGTGAATGGTATGACTGGACAATAATATGAAAAAAATGAGGGGTTTCATGTACCATATATTAGGAAAGGAACAAACAAGTTGCAATAGGTACAGAAGAGGATGAACAGGTTGAGTTAAAGGAATGGAGTACAAGCCATATGAGGATAAGTTGAAGGAATTAAGAATTCTTGGAGGGGCGGAGCCAAGATGGCAGCTGGAAAGCAGAGACTGGTGTCAGCTCCCCACCAAGTCCCTCCAAAAACCTATAAAAATATGGCTCTGAACCAATTCTAGAACTGCAGAACCCACAAAGTGGCAGAAGGAAGCAGGGCTCCAGCCCAGGACATCCTGGATGGTCTCTGGGTAAGGTCTGTCCCGCACGGAGCTCCCAGCTCCCAGCTGAGGGGAGCAGAGCTGAGCTGAGCACAGCCCAGCGTGGGCAGCGTGGACC
>JAQQSZ010015492.1:0-11261 GCA_028646595.1 Phalanger gymnotis | reverse complement strand
CACCAGCACTCCTCCTTCCCCAAGAACCCCCTACCCGGACTGGGCTTAAATCTTCAGCAGGCTCTTCACTCCTGCTCTGATCAGCCACTTAATTCCTCCCACCAGGTGGGCCTGGGGCCAGAAGCAACTGCAGCCCTAGTTCTAAAGCTGCCCCAGGGGCAGTGGCTGAACGGCAAACTCAGTCCTGCAGCTTTTCCCACTAACCTTCTCTGTTGTCTTTGCTCTTTGTGGGATGAGAGTTCAGGTGGATGCCACAGCTCAGTAATTCAGGATGCCAGGGCACTCTCCGCTTGTCTCCCGTGCGCGCTGGGCTCAGCTCTGCTCCCCTCAGCTGGGGGCTGGGAGCTCTGTGTGGAACAGACCTTACCCAGAGACCACCTAGGCTATCCTGGGCTGGAGCCCTGCTTCCCTCTGCCACTTTGTGGGTTCTGCAGCTCTAGAATTGGTTCAGAGCCATTTTTTTTTATAGGTTTTTGGAGGGACTTGGTGGGGAGCTCATGCCAGTCACTGCTTCCCGGCCGCCATCTTGGCTCCGCCCCCCCCAAATTCCCAATTCTTAAAGACTTTTCTGATAAGAATGCTGGTGATAAAATGATGTAATTTTTTATATAGTATGATGAACTGTGTCAGCATTTAGAAGATCTACATGACTCACTGAACCAATATCTTTCAAATGACCAATTCATGATGTTACAAAATCACAGGTAAAAGATCCATTCAAAGTGCAAGAGCTCACAACAGATTTTATTGTAACATTGTTTGAAAAGGTCATTGATATGGTTTCGGATTCCTCATTGCAGCTAACCTTTAAGAAAAAACCACTTGACCAGTTTTGGTGTAGTATCAAAGAATATCCCTGATTATCTGAAAAGGCCATTAAAAAACTCCTCCCTTTTCCAACTATATATATCTGCATAAGTCTGGATTTTCTTCAAATACTTCAACTGAAACAACATATTAGAAAAGACTGAATGTAGAAACAGATAGGAGGATCCAGCTGCCTTCCACTAAGCCGGAAACTAAAGAGATATGCAAAATGTAAAACGCTGCCATGCTTCTCGCTCATATTTTTTTGTTTCAGAAAATACAGGTTTTTTTTTTTTAAAAAAAGCATGCCAATTAACATGTAATAATTTTACCATTATTTTAAAATGAATATTTAAAACATTTTTCAGTTTTAATTTCCAATGCTGTTATAGCTATTATCAATATTATCAATAGCTATAATCCACGTACACAAAAGCTCTTTGGGGTCCTCAATTTTTAAGAGCTTAAAGGGGTCCAGAGACCAAAAAGTCTGAGAAGCTTTGCTCCTTGGACAGACCAAAAAGTCTCTAAATATATAAAGAGCTTGACTTTAAAGGAGTAAAGAAAAATTAGTCTTTTATCCAGACTTGATCTCTACTACAGCCCATTCCTACTAAAGACTTGATTGCTTAAAATTAAACAATTTTCCCGCTGTTCTGTCCAGTCCCTTCCCATTCTCAAACTGTCATTTTGGGATAAGCCACTTTTTATGTGAGACTTCACGCTCACAACACGGGAACGAGAGGCCAAGTCTCGCGAAAGTGTCGCGGGGGTGAGAATGGAGAGAAGGGACGCGAAAATTAAGTTCCTCCTTCCCCTCGCTGTGTCTCTGCGCAGGCTCCTCGACCTCCCGCTCTTTCTCCTCCCCTCCGTCCCCAACCCGCAGCCTTCCTCCCCAGGCTCACCCCACCGTTCCGGACTTCCAAACACGAAGGAAAATTCTGAACCCCCAGAAAAGTGGACCGGAAGAGAGTAAGGCCGACGCACAAAAGAGAACGGGCCACTTCCGCTGCGGCCCCCACGCGGCGGAAGTACGTCAGTTGAAGCGGAAGCGGCTCCTAGGTGGGCGGGCGTAGCGAGAACGAGGTTCCAGTGAGGCGTCTCGGTATCTGTGCCCCGCGTCTGGTTGTGTTCCACCTAGGGGGTGGTGACGGGTCTCGTAGGAGTTTGCAGCCGAGTCGGGTGCAGCCTAGGTTTCCATTCCGAGTCTCCTGAGGCTAAATCGCAAAACTGTCAGAGGTGGGAGGGGTCTCAGAGACTCGGTGGAATCTAAACTGAGGCCAGGAGCTGTCCTAGGTAAGACCAAAGAGAGGATGCAAGAGCGACTGCCCTCACTGGAGAGCGCCGCCACCGCTGGAGACGAAGCGACAGCTTTGCCCCAGAGGGTTCGGAAGTGGCTGTTGGTTTGTTAAAATATGCATAGATCCATTAAATATAAATTGTTGTGTAGCTATGCTGGTTTGTCGTCGTCCTCCTCCCCCCCCCCCCCCCCACTAGGATATATGTGGGCTTTGGGATGATCTGAGTTCAAGCCTTGCCTTTAACAGGTAACTTGTTTTATGAGGCAGCTAGGTAACAGGTAGAACCGAGTTCAGATCCAGCCCCAGACAGTTAGTAGCTTTGTATCCTTGGGTAAATCACTTAACCTTTCTGCTCTAGTTTCCTCATCCCAGGGTTGTTGTGAGGATAAAATGGGATAAGATTTGTAAAATGCATAATTGCTAAGCTGTATTTTATGCGCCTCGCATAAAGTTAGGCTCTTACTAAATGATTATTGAATTTAATTGAATAGTCACTTTTTCTCCTAGCGCCCCATGCCACACTAAGACTATATACTGTAAACAAGTTGCGAATCTTGCAGCAGTGTGGAGGGAGTTCCCAGCATCAGAAGTGTACCCATACTCTTGAGAAGAAGTCTGAAGGAAAAAAATGAATACTTGTAGGGTTTTTTCAACCCCTGGAAATCAAGCACTCAACTAAATAACAAATAGCCCAACAGGGGAAAGGGTTTTTTTTTATGGTTGATTCTTAGAATAAAATCTTAACCCACCTTGGCAGGAATTGTTATGAAATTACAGTTGTGGAAACAAGGTAACTTATCAGAGGGCATTTCACCAATATGCAGTTCTTTTACTGTGTTCAGGAATAAGTCACTAAGCCTTCCTCTCAGGCCAAAAGTAACTTGCTAAAAGAAACTTTTTGATGCTTTCTTTATGCTTCCACTCAGTACCTATTACATTTCACTGCTTTCACATTCTACTTTATCTTATATTTGAACATCTAAATGTCTTACTCCTTCCCCAGCGCACACTAGATTTTTATAATAATCTTGTGACCATGGATATCTTACTCATTTTTGTATCTTGTCCTATCTCTGCCCCCCTTGTTGATTAGCATGGTCTCTTATCCATGACAGGAATTTAATGCTTACTGAATGAATGAATTGAATTAAATTAATTGCCTCTTTAACTAGATTCCTTGAATGTCATCCACAACTATTATTTATTTACATTTCCTCTTCTTCAACCCCTTTCAATCTGGTTTCTGACTTCATTATTCGACTGAAACTAGTTAACAATGGTCTTATAATACTAAAATCTTAGGACTTTGGCAGTCCTCATCCTTCCAACCTCTCTGCAGCATTTCACACTGTTGATCATGTTTTTCTCCTGTATACTCTTTCACTGTATTTTCATGACATTGATCTTGCTAAGATGTATTGGAAGGCTCTGTCCTGAATCCCTTTCTATCTATACACTGTATCTCGATCAATCAGTAAACACTTCGGTACTTACTATGTGCCAGGCACTGAGGATACAAAAAGAGGCAAAATACAAAAAGAGGCACTGAGGATACAAAAAGAGGTCCTCAAGGACCTCACAATCTAGAGGGAAAAATATGCAAACAAATATATTCAAAGCAAGTTATATACAGAATAAATAGGAAGTGATTAACAGAGGGAAGGCACTGGAATAAGAAGGGTTAGAGAAGGCTTCCTATAGAAGGTGGGATTTCAGTTGGGATTTAAAGGAAGACAGGGAAATCAGTAGTCAAGATAGATGAGGGAAAGCATTCCATGCATGGCAGACAACTAGAGAAACTTTCCAGGAAGTTTCCAGATGAAGAGGCCATTGTCACTGGATGGAAGAGCACATGTTGGCGAATAAGGTGTAAGAAGACTGGAAAGGTAGAAGTAGGTTAGGTTATGGAGGAATTTGAATGCCAAACAGAACATGTTATATTTGGTCCTGGAGGCAATAGGAAGCCAGTGGAGTGGTTAGACATGCACTTTAGGAAAATCACTTTGGTGGCTAAATAGCGGATGGACTGGAGTGGGGATAGCCTTGAGGCAGGCAGACTCAGCAGTGGGCTATTACAGTAATATAGGTGTGAGGTGATACATACTTGTACCAAAACATTAGCAGTGTCAGAGGAGAGAAGGGGGGTGTATTCAAAAGTTGTTGCAAAGGTAAAATAGATGGACCTTAGCAAGAAAAGTGATGTGTTTGGGAGGTGGCAGGGAGGAGAAATAGTGAGGAGTATAGGATGACTCCTAGATTGTGAGCAGATCTTGATCAGCAACCAAAAGTTTAATTACCCTCTATGCTAATGACTCTTAAGACATGTATATATACAGCCATAAGTCTCTCCTGAGCTTCAGCACTTGGAACTAGATGGACCATAGATACCAGCTCAGACTCAACACGTCTAAAACAACCAACAAGCATTTATTGTTTATCATGTGTCAGTCTATATCATGTCAATACAACAGCATGTCAATCACGTGCTAAACAATGGGAATACAAAGAAAATCCAAAGTGGTCCCCCTGCCTTTAACGAACCTATGTTCTAAAGGAAGAGACAATATGTAAAAACAAAAAAAAGGCTATTTTCAGTTTTCTATTTATTTCAAGATACTTGATAGAAGGCAACCTTAGAGGGGAATGTTCTAGGGGAATTTGGGGAGACTACAAAAAGGCTTCTATAAAAAGTAGCATTTGAATATTTTGAAGGAAACCAAAGATTTTAAGAGGGAAAAACATTCCATCTATGAGACACAGCCAGTACAAAAGTATGGAGATGGGAGATTGGGTATCCTATTGCAAGGAACACCAAGTAGAGCATTACTGCTGTAGTCGAGTCTAAGAAGACTGGAAAAGCAAGAAGAGGTCAGTTTCTGCAGGGCACTCTTTGAGTGCCTGAAGATCAGAGGGAGTTACCAGAGTTCACCTAGTGGTAGGTTAGGTAGGAGGATGACACAGTTAGACTTAGTCTTTAGGAAAATCACTGGCAGTGGAATGGAGGATGGGTTGGAATGGGAGAAGGTTACTGCAGTCATCTAGGCAAGAAATAATTAGGGCCTGAACTAGGAGTGTAGCTCTATGATTCAAAACAAGGGGACATATATTGGAGAGATTGTGAAGGTGGAGCCAGCAAGGTGTGAAGACAGATTGTGTTTGTGGGGTGAGGATTGAGGATAATACCAAGGATGAAAGCTCAGTGGCCAAAAGAGATGGTAAAACACTCAGTAGTAATAGGGAAGTTGAGAAGAGATGTGAGTTTGGGCAAAAAAGATGAGCTTTGTTTTGGATATGTTAAGTTTGAGATGCCTATCTTGGGAGAGAGACTAGAGCTGGATATACAGCTCTGGGACTCCTCTTTATAGAGATGACTATGAACAAAGCGGAAGCTGATGAGATCACATAAGATTGAGGGGGCCGAGAAGAGGACAAAGCTTTGGGTAAAACCCCATTTAGTGGTTTGACGTGGATCCAGATCTAGCCAAGGAGACTAAGAAGCAATAGTCAGGTAGGAGGAGAACCAAGAGAATTCTTTCTTCCCAAACCTACCTCTTCCCAAATTCTCTGTTCTTTTCAGGAGCACTATCATCCTACAGTTGCTCAGGTTTTCAAAGTAGGTGTCATCTTTAACTCCTCACTCTCCCTTCCCTCCACATTTCCAATCTGTTGCTAACTCCTGCCATTCCTATCTCCTTAACACCTCCTTTGTCTATTCATTTACTTGGCCACTGCCTTAGTTGATTTCTCCCTGCCTCCTCTCCCACTGCAGTCCAGCCTCCTCACAGCTGCCAATGTGTCTGACCACACTGCTTCCCTACACAGTAAGCTGCTGGGGATCCCTGGCATCTCTAGGATCAAATATAAACTAGCATGTAAACCCTTAACCACCTGGCTGCATCCTACCTTTCTGGTCTCATTACATGTCTCTTCCCTTCACTCACCCTGCTTTTCATCCAGACTGGCATTGGCTATGGACTGCACTCCCTGCTCACCTCTGCCTCTTAGGATTTCTCACTTCCTTCACAGCTCAGCTCTGGTGCCGTTTCCTACATGAAGCTTTTCCCGATCTTCCCAGCTGCCTGTGCTTTCACCTAAATCATCTTCTATCCATCTTGTACAGACCTCTATATGTACATGTTTTCTCTCCTCTCAACTGTAATCTCCAGGACTGAAACACAGTAGGTGCTTAATAGATCTATAAACATTTATTTAGCATCTACTGTGCCTAGTGCTGGAGATACAAAAACAAAAGATAATCTCTGCCCTCAAGGGAAAGACAAAATGCCAAAGGAAGCTGAAAAGGAGAGTGGCACTGGGAGGTGCCTGAGGGTGGGGTGGTGGGGTGGATATGATAGTGATAAGGAAGCAGGATTGGAGAACCAGATGGGAAATTATAAACAAAAAGAACTCATAAGACTCAAAGAGTTTTAGTCTGGAATACTGATTATAATTTCCAGTTTGGATATGGGCCTGTACAAGTATTCAGAGGTTAAAGCAGTGTCTATGGATCCATTTGTTCAGTACCATCCTTAACAAATATTCATCGTATACCTATGTTTTCAGTCATCATTATGCGTTAGGGAGGGACACAAAAGATTTTATCCTCAAAAGGCTTATGGTCTAATTGGGGAGACATATACACAACAAAATAATAGTAATAATACCTGGCAGAATGTACTAAATAACAGTTGACATTTCCATAGGATTTTAAGATTTACAATGCTTCATGTGGCCTAGGTTGAATTGCTTGCCTTCTTAGGGAGGGTGGGTGGGGAGGGAAGAGGGGAGAGAATTTGGAACTCAAAGTTTTAAAAGCAGATGTTCAAAAACAACGAAAAAAAAAAAGTTTTTGCATGCAACTGGGAAATAAGATACACAAGCAGTGGGGCGTAGAAATTTATCTTTCCAGACAAGAGAAGAAGGGCAAGGGGCATAGGAGAGGAGTGGGGTGACAGATGGGAGGGCTGACTGGGGAACGGGGCAACCGGAATATACCCCATCTTGGAGTGGGTGGGAGGGTAGAAATGGGGAGAAAATTTGTAAATCAAACTCTTGTGAAAATCAATGCTGAAAACTAAATATATTAAATAAATTAAATATGAATAAAAAAAGAAATGCAGGTGCTTCCTCTAATGGTACAGATTACCCTTCCATCTGTTGCTACTCTTGTCTTTGTCCTCCCCATAAATCTTCCTTAGGGAGTCCTGTCAAAGTGCTAAGGACTTTCCTTTATATCTGAATTAATTGAATTATATTGAAATATATTGTATTATATATTGAATAAATATCAATGGAACGTTAAAAAAAAAGATTTACAGTTCTTTATATTCATTATCTCATTTGAGCTTCAACAACTCTGTGAGATGAGTTTAACAGGGATATTCCTCCATTTGCAAGATGAGGCAACTAAGGTTCAGAGATGGATTTTCCTAGGATTACACAGCCAATATGTCTCAGAGACAGGATTTGAATCCAGGGTTTTTTGACTCCAAATACAGTAATAACTACTAAACCAGCTTCCTCTTTGAATGTAAAGCACTAACGATAATTAGAGGTGAAGGCGTACAAAAGAGGGAGTGGTTACTGGGTTAGGGTCATGGGTCAAATTAAGAAGGCAACAGACTTGAATTGTCTCTTGCAGAAAAGGCAGTAGGAGATCAAGCCAAATAGGCATACAATGTGGTTTGCATTCCCATTTCCTGTTTTTGTGATTTCAGACCCTGAGTCTCGCCTACTTTCTGCATGTTATCCTGTGTGCGCTTGGTTTCCCAGAAGTTCCAAGTTCCTCAGTCATTGGTCAGCAAAAAGTTCCAGGCTCTCCAGTTCTTGGTCAGCAGTCCTTCACGTCCTTTCATGGATCTGAAAACTCTTGTTTCCTCATTGAATGACTTTGCCTCACTCTCGTTAGCTGAAAACTGGGACAATGTTGGATTATTGGTGGAGCCAAGCCCACCCCATACTGTGAAGACACTATTGCTGACAAATGACCTGACCGAGGAAGTGATGGAGGAGGCACTTCAAATGAAAGCAGATCTCATTCTCTCCTATCATCCACCTATTTTCCGACCACTCAAGCGTATAACTTGGAAAACGTGGAAGGAGCGGCTGGTGATCCGGGCTTTGGAGAATAGAGTTGGTATCTACTCTCCACATACTGCCTATGATGCTTCACCCCAGGGAGTCAACAACTGGTTAGCAAAAGGGCTTGGTAAGAATTTTCTCATTTCTTGAAATTTTAAATTTCCCTTCACAGACCTCTGAAAATTTAAACTTTCTAATTGTAAATTCCCTTACAACTTGACTGCTTTTGGCAGTTGAAGGAGAAAGACATTTTGATCATTTAAAATCTTTAAAAAAAATTGGTAATGAAATATACTAGTTGAATTGCACTCAGAAATGAAAAAAAATCCCTAGTAAAGCAGTGACTTGAAAAAAAAACCCTATATATGTCACTTAACAATTATTTATTGAGTGCTTTGCTAGACATTGTGAGAGAATGCAATAATTTCAACACTACCCTGAAGAGGTAAAGAAGATAGTATCTCTTTCAAAGTGTCTCCTTTATTTGATGTTTAATTTTTCCAGTAGCTGAAGGTAGTCATTCTGCTAGTATGATCTGCATTAGGACAACCAGACTTCCTACAAGTACTTAGAACTTAAATCCTTGTATACTAAGGAGTAATTCTAATGAATGACCTAACAAATAGAAGATTTCTCAGACTAATTCAAAGCCTTGTTTAAATTAATTGAAAAATCTTCCTTTTTGGTTTCCAGATATTTCTGCTCTTCAAAGGCTTTCTGAAAATGAATATTATTTTTAATATCTCTCTGAATCCCAAGCTTAATGGAAATTGTATATTATTTAGTTGTATTATATTAAAATTTATTAATTTCCCCCATATTCTTTGCCTCTCTTGGTTCATACTTCAGTACAAAGTATTTAAGGGCTCCATAATGTTACTGGTATGGTTACTACCTCAACCCACTGAAACCACAACCACCCTAAACTTTGCAGATAATTTTCAAGAGTTTCTGTGGCTGGAGAATTCATTTCCCTACAGCCAACCTGGTGATGACCTTCTTTGAACTTTGCTGGACAGATCCTTAGACATACAGGGCAATAGTCCATTCATACCAAGATGATACACTGTAGGAAGACATTAGTGGAAAGTATTTGTTTTTAATGTAATAAGAATGTCCCTATGTTCTACACTTTTTTTTAGGAGGTTGTACCTCTCTTCCAATACATCCATCGAAAGCTCCCAGCTATCCAACAATAGGAACCCATCGAGTGGAGTTTAACATAAATGATACCCCAAGTATGGACAAATTCATGTCTACAATGAAAGAGATACCAGAAGTTTCAATAACTACCTTCTCTGCTAGGTATTATGTGCTTCTTTATTTCTTGTTTATTTTTTCAGGATATTTGTGGCACTCATTAATTTATAGTTTTAAAATAAATCATTTCCTCTTGGATAGGATGATTACACACTTATCTAACTTTGCTGAGGTCTAAGAGGAACAGACTTATAGAATGAGTCCAAAACATAGACCATGAAATATAAGATTGATCACCGTGTTTTCTGCTTTCTATTCCCAAGGATTTAAAACATTTAAATATCACCACATAGAGGTTTGTTTTGCTAGGGCCCAGGAATTCTTGCTGATTCTTTATTGTACCACTTTAAAAATGTTCCACATCCAGAAGACCTACTTGGCATTTTAGAAAGCAGAGGCTGACTTAGTATATTGAAAGCATCACAAAAGGTAATGAGGTATGCCAAGCTATGAGTCATAGATGCCTGTGTACTATGAGAAATGTTAAGACTCACATTATGGCTTCTTGAAAGGACTGAGGCCCATATCATGTTACCACTAAAAAGTGGCCTTTTGGATAGTAGCTTTTAAATGTGAAAGGTCCTTATTATACTCATTTGAACATTAAATCCTCAGAGTGGGGGAAGGAAGAAGAGGGGACTATTATTGTTGTCCATGGATAATTTGTAACAATTTCAACTCTTTGAATGCCTGCTGTTTATGGGGCTTTGGATAGGGAAACCTAACTATCTAATCCCCACAGTCACTTCAAAGAATATCCTCTGACACACTGAAATACTATGTGGAAAATGAAAATTTGCATGAAACTCAAAGTGACAATTAGATACATTTCAGAGAAGTGGTTTTCCAATTTTTCCTTGCTATGAACCCCTGGACAGCTTTTTCTAAAAGTCACTGCTTCCAGTTGGCCCATTTTAGTGTTGCATTTTGCTCATGAATAGTGCCTTCATGGACCCCTACTTAAATCTTTCTGGTTTCTAGAAAATAGTTAAGATTCTTTGATAGTGAGTTTTTAAAAATTTATTGATTTCTTTTGGTTGTTGTTTTTAACAGTACCTATATTTCCTAAATGTCCCTACTCTCATTTGAAAGGGCCAATCCCACATAGAAAAGAATTTTTTAAAAGTTCAACAAAACTATCCAACTCATGAAAAAAGTCTGAAATTATAAGCAATATTACACATCCATAGCCTTCTACTTCTTTAAAGGTGAGAAATGCCTGATGAAGAGTATTTCTAAAAATTAAAGCCAGTCTTTTTCTTTCTCTTTTTAAAATTCTTTGTTATAATGGCTTGCTAGTAGGAGAGAAGGGAGGGACATATTTGGAAACAAAATTATCAATAAAAATTTTTAAGTGAAAGAAAGCCAGTGAGTTGAAAAGATAAAAACTATTAGCAGTCCTCCCCACCCATGTTCTCTAAATTACTAATATTAATAAACCAATAAGTAGTTATTTTGCACCTATTCTATGTGTCATGCACTGTGCAGGCACAAGAGCTTCAAAAGAGCTTATATTCTGGTGGGGACAGATTCATGTTCACAGATATATTATAGAATGATGTATTATAATATCACAGGATATATTTTAAAAATAAAGCCCCTTCAATGCTTGGAGCATTGTGTGGGGAGTGGGGAGCATTACCACTTGAGGAGTCAGAGTGAGGCTTTTGAAGGAGGGGTCAGTTTGAGCTAAAGTGAAGGAAGATAGTATTTCCTTTTTTTTATTTTAATTTATTTTTAACATGTTTGGTTTTCAGCATTGATTTTCACAGGCGTTTGAATTACAAATTTTCTCCCCATTTCCCCCCCCCC
>JAQQSZ010015491.1:0-11262 GCA_028646595.1 Phalanger gymnotis | reverse complement strand
TTTGCTGTTTGTGGGTTGAGAAGTCTGGTAACTGCCACAGCTCACTGATTCAGGGTGCTAGGGCACGCTCCAACTGGCTCCCAGCCTCGTTGGTCCATGCCGCCCACGCTGGGCTCTGCTCTGCTCAGCTCCACTCCCCTCAGCTCCCAGCTCTGTGTGGGATAGACCTTACCAAGAGACCATCCAGGCTGTCCTGGGCTAGAGCCCTGCTTCCCTCTGCCACTTTGTGGGTTCTGCAGTTCTAGAATTGGTTCACAGCCATTTTTTATAGCTTTTTGGAGGGACTTGGTGGGGAGCTCACGCTAGTCCCTGCTTTCCAGCCGCCATCTTGGCTCTGCCCCCCCCCCCACTTACCATATTGTTTTAAGACTTGGTGTGGACCCCCAATTGACTTAGTCCACTGCAATTAAGAACTGAGCTCTGCCAGCCTCTGCCTCTCCAGTAGTTGGGATGACAGGTAGACAACAGCACACTTAGTGCTGTGGAAATGGCCTTAGATTCTTCAATTCAGTGATGCACAGGGTAATAATATAATATGGTACAATTCAACAGTCACATATTAAATATCTACTATTGAGCAATGTACTATGCCAAGGTTTTTTGGAGGGAATGGTCTCTACCCAAAACAACCTTGGATCATTCTACTCAAGGGAAGCTTGGGGATTGCGTCCTAGCAGAATATGTTAAACTGGAATGGTGACTTGTGTGTGTCTTTCAAGTAAGGCCTAACCCTAGTGAAGTTTCTTTATGACTCAGTATCAGGCAGTTGGCCAACAAATGATTTTTTTTTTAATCCCCCGCAACTCATGAAATAATCTACTGAGGAGATGAAAAGCTTACAATAGCTGCACTGGTAGATATTTCAAACAAAAGGACAAAATCTTTAAAACATAGAAAACTTATTTCCATATTACTAGGGGATTTTTGATTCATGAGTTCAGGTTATAGACATCTCTCTCCTTTTGCCTTTTACCACGAAGCATGACAGTTTACTCTTCACATGGGATGGAGAAAGAAGAATTTTTCTTTTCCTGTCAAGTTTGGGCAAAACCTTTTTTTTTTCCTCTTCTCCCCTCAATAGAGGCAGTGTAGTGCAATGGATAGTACACTGAATCACTAGTGAAGAAGGCTTGAATTAATATTTTAATTTTGTCTCAGATAAAATTTAATATTTTATGACCTTCTGAAAGTCACTTCACTGCTCTCAGCCTCCATTTCCTCACTTGTAAAATGGCAATAATCATACCACCTACTTCACAGGGTACAATTTGGATTTGAGGTTGTGTATGTCCAGAGGTGGTTGGATCCCCAAGCTGTCTCTGCTTATTAAGTATGACAAAAAACAGCTTATGACATAGACCATAGATATGGAGCTAGAAGGGACTTCAGAAATATCTAGCATACATTTCCTTAATTTTACAGTTGAGGAAACTGAGGGTCAGATTAATTAAGTCAGATTAATTAAGTCCCTTGTCTACAGTTATACAGGTAGTAAGTAAAAGAAGCAAGATTTGAGCCCAGCTCCTCTGACTCCAAAGTAAAATAGAGTTTTAATTAAAAGTTGTGTAAGAGGCTGTAATTGATTTAAATTATGTTTAAATTAAAATGCAACAGGGCAGTCAACTGAAAGGTGAAGACAAAATTATCTAAGTTTGCTGACTTATATTGATAGTATTTTATGTATTTTATTTAATACTTAAGAAATAAAACAAGCATCTCCATAACAGTAGAGTCGAAAGAAAAGAAAGATGATTGTACGTCAAACTGCAAATCTATTATGTACAGCTTGCTATTCCATTAAAATACGTAAAAGTTATCACGTACCTTTTTTCCCTTTTTTCTCCCTCCCTTACCCTAGAGATGGCTACACAAATATGTATACATATGTAAAATCATTCCATACATATTACTTTTTATCAGTTCTTTCTCTGGGTGCAGTTAACATCTTTCTTCATATGTCCTCTGTAGTTAATTTGGGTGTTTATATTAGTCAAAATTACTTAGTCAATCAAAGTTGTTCTTAAGCCAATATTGCTGCTACTGTATACAGTGTTCTCTTGGTTCTGCTCATTTTGCTTTTTCATTCTTTCATGCAAGTCTATCCATGTTTTTTTTTTTCTAAAATCAATGACCTCATCATTTCTTATAGAACAGTAGTAGCCCATCACGATCAAATACTACAACTTGCTCAGCCATTCCCCAATTGATGGGCATCCCTGCAATTTCTAGTTCTTTGCCACCACAAGTGCTGCTATAAACATTTTACAACATATAGGGTTTATTTTTTCCTTTTCCCTAACCATCTTTGAAAACAGACCTAATAGTGGTATCATTGGGTCAAAGGGTATAAGCAGTTTAATAACTCTCTGTGCGTAATTCCAGATTACTCTCCAAAATGGATGGATCAGTTCAAGTTCTACCAACAGCGAATTGATGCCCCATTTTTTCCATACCCCTTCCAGCATTTGTCAGTTTCCCCTTCAATCATTTTAGCTAATCTGGTAGTAATTTAGATAACCAAGAGAAGAAAGAGTACAGCATACTCACTATAGAATTAAGAGTAGAAAGACTCTAACAGAGAAACGATCTGGTGGTGGGGGAGTGGACCCCCCAGATAGGTCTGAGGGGTGGCACACACTAGAGACATAAAACTTCCAGGAAGGGGTATGAGTGTAAGTCCCTTCTTGCTTGTTTCCTACATTCTTTCATATGCCAACATTTAGTGCCTCAATATGAATACCTGATGATATTTCATCTGAGAACTACAGGAAATGAAAATCTTTATAAGTAAAAGAAATATGTAGAGTTATTACTAGAACTATATATACATATAATTGCATATACATACACGTGTATAAATATGCATATATATTAACTTCATATGTTTGCATACACCTACATATGCACAAACATATCAAAATATATATTATGCATTTATTACATACAATACAGATAACTGTGTTTATGGCAAGTCTATCAAAGTAAATACCATGTGTTTGGCGAAAGAATTACAAGGTCCCATCAGAAAGCTTACATTAGACTTGGAATAAGCCATAAGATATCAGTAAGAATCAGGAAGCCTCACATTAACTCTATTTAATGGTAAATTACACCAGAATGACTCACACTGGGTTTTAAAGTGAAACCTAGAAATTTTAGTTTGTTCTAAATTTAGTCAAGTGTGTCTCCACATTCACAGTATTTAGCACCATATGCTATGCCTCTGTTCAAAATTCTCCTAATCTGCTCACAGTGACTACAGATGTTCTCTTTTTAATGAAAACAGTGTCCAGTCTTTTCTGGGATGGACACATGCTACATTTCCATTCCTAAGTAGAAAAATGTGTTCCAATTTACATTTTCTTTCCTATAAACTCCTTGGGTTTGTTGTTTTTCTCATATTCTCAGCAGTTTGCTATTTTTTTAAATCAGTTTATGCATTTCAAGTAGTATGTTTCAAAGATTTGCCCCTAAGGCAATGTTCTGGAATGATGTACTGTACTTACTGCATTTATCACATTTTTTATTAAAAGATTTTTATTCTTTGAGACTAATTTGTTGTACCACATTCTTCTCCAAATAAATGAAGATGCCTATAAATGGACAATAAGATTCTCAAAAAGAAAGCTGATAGCTAGGCACCAAATCTAAACCTTTGTTCTTTCAGTCTTGATTGCTTTTCAGATTTGTCAAGCTAATCTAATCAATAAACTGATATCCATTTCTTTTATTCAAAATCATTTTAGCCAATTTTTATCAAGCAAATTTCATTAAGTAAATGCATGGTAAACTTGTTTTAATGACTTTGCCACCAGAATGCAACCCAATCACATTTATTGCAAAGCATACCAATATTCTCCACCTTCTTCATCTCTCTCCACCTGTGTGACTGTAGTCATGACAGATAGTTAATGAGCGAAGTAGATCTCGAAATCTCCATATGTTGTAATCAACTTTCACACAATTTTGAACACTCACACTTAAATGACAAATGTTATTTATAAATTCAATAGATTATAGGGGAAACTTCTGGCAAGATGGCTGAGTGAGAGGTCTTATTTAAAGTCGGTTCCCTCCTATCATCTCAAAATAGAAAGAAATTTGCCAACTGGTAGACAGGAATAGGAAAGAATTCATCAGAGGAAAGATACTAGTGAATAACCAGCATAAGCTGATAAAACAAAGAAATGAGTAAACAGTTAAAGTAAAAATTCAATGAAATGAATAAGTATTACACCATAAAAGAAATTGACTCAAACCCCTAATGGAAGGGAAAGCATTTTATTAAAAAAGGAAAGATTTATTCTGAGATCAGCAGAAATAACTGAATGACTACAAGAATTTCCAAAATGATTTAAAGAATTAATAAAAGGATTAAAACCAGAAATAAAGATGGAAATTAGGGAAGAGATTTAAATAAATTTAAATGACAAATATAAGAGTAGAGAATTTAGATAAAGACAGAAAAGTGCTCCCAAAAGAATGGATTCTCTGAAAAAGAGAATTAAAGATTTTAAGCTTAAAAATATAGGAGTGTATAAAATTTTTACAGAATGAAATCAAAAGGCAACAATGTTTGAGAAATGTGTGAGATCTTCAAAGTCAAGGGAAGAGTGATTTTGAAGATAGAATGTGTAGAAATAATCTTAGAATCATAGCTCTTCTAGAAAGAAAAAAAAACAATTGTAATCACAAGTTTAAATTGAGAAAATCTTGTGAGAAAGTTGCCAAAAAGTATGAGAAAAAAGAAGTTGAAGTATAGATTTATAAAATACACATGATTCTGACAGAAAGAAATTCTAATTTTAACTCATCAAGAAGTATTTGTCAGATTTCAAAACTTCAACATTAAGCAACAAACATTGGAGCAAGCCAGGAGGAAGACTTTCATATACTATTTTTTTCAATGAACTGCCCCAAACTACTTTTCATTTGTGAAAAAATCAAAGGGGGAAATGGTATATACTCCCCTCTCCTTACAGTCTTCAAAAGGAGATTAAATGACCTCTTTTCATGTGTTTTAATAGCCAGAGAAGTTCCTGCCAACTTACAAACTCAGTCATTCTGAAAATTAAAGATTGTTTTGAACTTCAAAGTAAGATTTTCTATGAACTTGCATTTAGTCATCACTGAAGAATCATGTACTTGCAGGCAAAGGGAATAACTTGATTCATTCCTTCAAAGAGGTGGACAGGACATTTGGCCTACAAAATTATCAAACAAAGGATACATGCATGAGAAAGATAATAAATAAGTATAGATAGTAAGAAAGGGCTAAAAATTTAAATCAATGCCTACCTACTTCTTGGGCATGATGTAACTATACACATATGTATATGTATCTATATGTATGAGTATGTGTGTATATACACATACATACATATGTTTATATTTATAGCATGTTTGACAGTCAAAAAAAAATCTATAAGCAAACTTCAAACAAAATGGAAAGTGGGAATGGTAAAGATCTGAATTTCTGTCTTTTGACCTAGAACGCATATTCTCATTAGTGAAGCAATGTTGTTGGAATTTAGAATCTGAATAAAAAGTAATTCTGTTTTTCATAGTTTCCTACCACATGTGGGTGCAAAATGTGTGGGTATGGCACCTATGGTGGTGGGTTGGAAGAGGAGTTCTATTTATCCCAAGGGGGAGAAAGTTGTGGGGGCACAATGGTACATGTCCTTAGAGTATGGGGCAATGGAAAGGCAGCTTAAAGGAAGGGTTCATGAAGAGGACTGGCTTAGAGGGCTTGTCAGGATAGTCTCTGATCATAGAAAATGCTCCTCATAACCACGTTCTGCCTCAAAGAATTGGGAAACACAAGTTCCCAGGGGTATCTGGCAGGAATAATAGGAGGAGAGGTGCTACAAAAATGCACAGGGGTAATGTATTAGCCCCAAGATGGGCAATAGGAGGATGGAAGAACCTGGTTTTGGCATGAGTCCCCTGGTTCTTGATAAAGAACTCTTTCCAATGTATTTTTGTTTTTGTTTTACCATACTAGACTAGCTATTTCCTAAAGGCCTTGATATGAGACATAGAGATACTAGAGACAACACTGGACTTAATGTCAAGGAAGACCTAAGTTTTAATCCTTTCTTGAGATACTTAGAAGCTACGAGATCCTAAATAAGGCCCTTAACTTCTCTCAGTCTCTATGGCTTACCTATAAAATGGGAGGATTAATTGAACATACTCTACAAGCTTTTTCTGAGAATCAAATAAGTTATTTTTAAATGCCTTGCAAACTTTAAAGTAGAAAGATTTTATTATTAATAAAATAATATTTCTGGGGAGGGAACTTCTCAGAAAAAGAAAAAAGACCCTTTAAATTAACAAATAGGAAAATCAGGCATGGGAGAGCTTCATAATCGTACTTTGAGCAAGACTGAATAGGGTTGGAGGCAAAAGATTTAATCTTCTAGGAGACTCACCTTATATGAATAGAAAAGAGAAAATAAAGAATGAATGTTTAAATGCAAAGACCATGAAGGGGACATTAGATTTTAGACTATAATGGAAAAAGAAGGGGGTAAGAAAGTAGATGAACTGAATTAGCATTTCTTTGAAAGGATTTCACAAACATTCAAATTAAGATTTTTAAAGATCAAATGAGATAACGTATACAAAACACTTTGCAAAAGTCAAAGTGATATGTAAAGATTAGTTATTGCTATTGATATTTTCATTATTATTATGTTTGTTACTGTGAAAATAAATAAAAGGAACCTGAAAAGGCAGAAGTGAATACTGACCAGTGTCAAAAGGTTGGAGGGTTGAAAAATACCACACAGATGAAAAAGGGTAGAAGATAGATGATTGAATATTGAAGCTAAGAACTAAATTTGAGGCTCAGGACAAAGTGAAGCAAGTATCCCAGGCAGTCTTTCCTAATTCTCCTAATTCTACAGATTTCTCCCTATTATTTCTTTTTTGTCCTGTCCACAGCTTTTTTGTACCCTTTTGTTTGCTTGTCTCCCTGGTTAGATTCTGAGCTCCTTGAGGGTGGGGACTGTCTTTTGCCCTCTTAGTATCCTGAGTATTTGGCATGGTGCATAGTATATGGTAGGCTTGATGAGTTTTGGGGTTGAGGGGTGATTGTGACCCTAAAATACTGACATATCGGGTCCTGCCAAATGAATTCGACTCAAGCCTTCTCAGCCAAAGAGAAACAAAGTTTTTTCAAGATTCCCCATATTGGATAGACTCTTCCACAGCCTGAGCATTTGTGATGCTAATGCCAGAGGGCCAGATTAATCTGAGCTGAGCTATATTGAATCTGAGTGCCTTCATGGAGGCAAGATGGAACTTACATACAGGAAGATTGTGGGAGGGGATGGTCAAGTAGTCTGGGGTGACTAGAGAAAGGGTTTAGGCAGGGTCTTGAGGAGGAGTCTAAGGAGGATCTCCATGGGACTGGGGTGACTAGAGGTCAAGACTCCAGGAAACAAGAGAATGGGATTTTGATGGGATCAAGGGTGGGAAGCAGTTGGAGGGCTAGGCTAGGTAGACATTTGTGCCTAGTGATGATGAAAGACTTATGGCCTCAGGCAAAGTCCAGATCAAGTGGGCAGATTCAAGGAAAGTTCAAGGGGGTTCGCAGAGACTGTATCGCATCAGGTTCAAAAGGGTTCTCAGAAACTGTACCCCCATTAGGCTTACCAAATTCAAAATGCTTATTGAAAGTAGATTCTCTCAGGAGGAAGCACTTGCTTGTCTTCTAAGAGATGGTAAAGTAAATCTCCAGGTGCTGTCAGGTGTGAGATCCAGTGAAAGTCAGAGAAAAAAGAGCTATAAAAGTTAACTGCGCCATGCTAAAAGATACAGGTGTAACTATCTGTGAACCTGGTAATCATTAGGAGTTCTGTCTCCTTAGGAGATTATTTAGGATGTGACAAAGGGCTGTCCAGGATTCTTAGAAACTTCCTATTCTGGTTGCTTCTCAGGGGCACTGGTGATCCTTCTAGAAGGTTAATAGAGAGAACTGCCCAAGGTTATGGCATCCTGGGCAAGAGACTAAAGACCTCAGTTGCACAGCTGGTATTTGTATCAATGCTGCCCACTGAATGGAGATTCCAAATGGTAAAGGAAGATTTGAGAAGTGAACATCTAATTAAGAAGGTGGTATCTGAGAATGGAATTTCAATTTGGGGACAATGGCATGAAGTTTAGTAATTACAAGTTCCTGGTCAAGGAAGAGGTAAAACTAACATGGGCTAAGAATGTCCTTACCTCATATCTTACAGATCTGATTAAAAGGATCTTTAATAGGAAACAAAGGAATAAGAGAGAAAACTGTATGCGTGTGTATGTATATATGTATATAACATAAATATGTGTGTGTGTGTGTGTACATACATATATAATGTGTGTAGGTATATGTATATATGTGGGTATATACACACATACATAATTTACACACCATAAAACTGCATATATGTGTGTGTGTGTGTATGTGTATGTCACAAACCATAGAGAGCAGCTATAACATAGGAAAATAGCCATTTTCTGCCATTCTTTTGGCCAAGAATCAATGAAGGTATCAAGTCTGATACCTTCAGAAGTTCATAAAAGACAAGAATCCAACGAAGACCAAAACGAAATCCAATGTTTGGTCTCAGATATGTATATACAAGTAGGGTATTTTTTTGGCCCCACTTCTCTAATGCCAGGCTAGTTATAGCTCATCCTAAGGATTCTATGGATATACTCTGAGTGTTGGGAAATTCCTGCTAATGCCATCAGCTTGAAACCTCCATTCTGGGTGTGTTCTCTCTATTGTTAGTCCCAGTTCCATTCAATCAATTAATATTATTGAGCTCTTAGAAAGAAATGCCGATTTGAAGTTTGCTGCAAGAGTAGACAGACACTTGGGGGCACACTCCCCCCTTTACCATCTCAGTCTCTGGGGAGATGGGACAAAGACCTAGCACATTTTCTGCATAGCACTGATTATACCAAGTTTGCTTATAGTCTCAAGTTACTTCTTTCCTTACCTTTCAAAATATACAAAATTCTACACATCAGATTAATCTCCTTCTCATGTGTTAAAAGAACAAATGCTGAGGCAGGCAAAGGAACTGAGGCCCACATTCCTGGACCAACATGGCAGCATAAGGAGACAAGACCAAGGGCTTCTTCCCCTATGGCACTGTATCTCATCAGATGCTATCTAGCAGGAAGGTGTCAACTGAAGAGAAGTTAAACTAATAGAAGGGGTCCAACCATGAGAGAGGCCAAGTTAACTAAGAAATACCTTTCCCCTCAGTTCTAGCTTTTCAGCTGCAACCAATTAGAAGGCTCTTTTTCAACTGGAGAAAGTTGCAGAATGTGTCCACATGCTCCTAAGTGCAATGGACTAAAGTTTTCCAAGAAAAAATCAAAACAGACTTTCTCTTGCTCTCAGAAATGAAATTTCGAAGAAAGACAATTCCAGTTATAACTAATTTGCTATTTCAATACAAAGGAATTTATCCTACCAGTCTTGGCTTTGAAAAAGACAAGTACCAAAAAGAAAAGAAAAGACCCGTAATAGAGAATGGATGTAAAAGCATGGGATGCCTCTATAAGAAGTGTGAGAAAGGCTGAAACTCCAAATAAGCTTATATTAGTAAAGAAAATTTAAGGACAACAAAAGACTTTTTATTTTAGACTACACTAGGGAAAAGGGGGGACAGCTAGATGGCACAGTGGAGAGAGTCCTAGACCTGCAGTCAAGAAAAGTCATCTTCCTGATTTCAAATCTGGCCTCAGATAATTACTAGCTGTGTGACCCTGGACAAGTCGTTTAATCCTTTTTTCTCAGTTTCCTCATATGTAAAATGAGCTCGATAAGGAAATGGCAAACCACTCCAGTATCTTTGTCAAGAAAACCTCAAATGGAGTTCCAATCCAACCTCAGACACTTCACACACTTGCTAGCTGTGTGACCTTGGGCAAGTCACTTAACCCCAATTGCTCTGCCCTCCCCCCTCCAAAAAAAAGAAAAAAAAAGAGAACCCCAAATGAGGTCACAAAGAGTAAGATATACCTAAAAATGAGTGAACAACAAACAAGAAAATGGAAAAGAAGTCAAAGGAAAAGGCAGGAGTGTGACTAGGGATGTTTGGGATGAGAATCAAAGATAACAGCAAAAATGAAGAGGTGCTTAGCACTCATTTTGCTTTTGTTTTCTCTGCCAAGACTACTAATCTGTGATTAGAAATAACAGAATAGGGGTGGAACCAAGATGGCAGTTGGAAAGCAGAGACTTGTTTAAGTTCTCCCCCAAATCCCTCCAAACATCTGTAAAAATGGCTCTGAACAAATTTTAGAGCTGTGGAACCCATGAGAGGTAAACAGATCTCCAGCCCAGGAGACCCTGGATGGTGACCGGGAAGCGTCTATCTCATGGTGTTGAGAGCAGAAGGCAGCCCAGCATGAGCCATGCCAGGACAGACCAGACACTGAATCAGCCACCTGGAACAAGCCTTGGGACCATGAAACTGTGAGCTTTGGAAGTTACCAGACTTCTCAACCCACAAACACCAAAGAGCAGGTTAGGGGGAAACTGTGGGATTGAGTTCTAAGGGGTCCAGCTGCCAACTCTGGGGGTAGAGGAAGTGGTGCAGTGGTAGCAGCAGCAGGAAGCACCTGAAGCTGTTTCCAGAGCACCAGCGTTGGCTGCTTCCAGGAGTCCCAGCTCGCATGGTGGGAGGAATCTAGCAGCAGATCAGAGCGGGAGTAAAAGGAGCACTTTGTGGGCACAAAGGCTGATTCTCTTGTTGTGCCCTGTTTGAAACTGCATTGTAGTCCTGGTTGACAGTTCTTGGGGGAGGAGGAGCACTGCTGGGACAGAGCCTGGGGTGATGGTGGAGTAGAAGTAGCTCTGAAAACAGCAGTGCTTGGACCCTTAAGCTTTGACAAAGTACCCTCTTCTCTACAAGCAGTCATATCCTGACAAAAAGCTCAAGGGTCAAGTGGTTGGCTGGGAACATGAACAGGCAGCGAAAATGAACTCAGACTCAAACTTAAACTCTAGACTCTTTTTTGGGGGGACAAAGATGATCAAAACACAGCCAGAAGAAGTCAACAAAGTCAAAGAGCCTACATCAAAAGCCTCCAAGAAAAACATGAATTGGTCTCAGGCCATGAAAGAGCTCAAAAAGGATTTGGAAAAGAAAGTTAGAGAAGTAGAGGAAAAATTGGGAAGAGAAATGAGAATGATGAGAGAAAACCATGAAAAACAAGTCAATGACTGGCTAAAGGAGACCCCAAAAA
>JAQQSZ010015490.1:0-11262 GCA_028646595.1 Phalanger gymnotis | reverse complement strand
AACATTTATAGTCTTTTCCTCAGAGTCTCATGAAGTAGGTAGCAGATCAGAAAATCTCAAAGTAAATTCCAAATCCTCCTCTATTCAGATTAACTTTTGCTCTCTCTGTCTCTGTCTCTGTCTCTCTCTCTCTCTCTGTCTCTGTCTCTGTCTCTCTGTCTCTCTCTCTCTCTCTCTCTCTCTCTCTCTCTCTCTCTCTATATATATATATATATATATATATATATGTGCATATATATATGTATACATACATATGATGAAATATTTCACATAGTCAGCACAGAGGTGGCTAATACAGTGATGAATGGAGCACTGAATCTGTAATCAGGAAGATCTGAATTCAAATTCGGCCTCAGAAACACCACCTTAACCACTGCCTGCCTCAATTTTCTCATCTCTAAAATGGGAATAATAATATCCCCTATCCCCAGCATTCTTGGGATAATATACATTTTAAAACTGTTTTGCAAACTTTAAAACATCGTATAAATGCTGGCTATTATCATTATACATACGTACATATACACATATCCAAATACTTGTGATGATGTGATTTGGGGTGCTTGGGACCCTGAAATGTGGGGCTATGGGGGCATTATTGTAATGCCAATAGGAGGGGGCAAGATTTCTCATAAATCTTCAACTTAATGAGAATGGGACTGATACTTGTATACAAAAAAGGGAAAAAGGATCAGGGAAAAGATCTTGATGGGATTAAGAACCAGTAAATAGCCTGGGGTGGGGCAAAGGTAACAGTGAAAGGGTCTAGATAGGATTAAGGAGTAGTAAACAGCCTGGGGTGGGCCAGGTGCCCCAAGAAGTGGGCATATATATGCCAGTCTGGGGTTTCCCAAGAGCTGCTATGAAAGGATTGTCAAGTAAACTAATTAAGTGATCTAGGTGGGCTGGGGTAGGCCAGATACCTTGGATGGAGGTGCCAGTGATCTGGGCTACTGAAATATATGGGAAAATTCAGGGGTTGCTTTCAAAGACATGGTCTTTTCCTTTTAGGGGTCCAGGTCCCATCACCTCATCAGTAAGAAAGTCGAATTTCTTTATAGTTTGTATAATCTCTATAATTTCAACAGCTCCTCCAGCCTAGAAGTACTTTCTAAAAATTCTTTATGAGATTTCATCATTGGTCATCTGTTATTAACAGGACTAAATATACTAACATGGAAAAGTTGTAAAATAGCAATTTGGGGGGAATCCCACCAAAGTAGGGAGGAAATCTATTGAGAAGGTCTTTACATGCATACACCTTGAAGCAGCTGTATGTTCCTAATTACTTAAATTTTGTATTGACAAAAGGATTGCATAGATATTCTTAATCATAAACAGGACAGATTAATCTGTGATGAATTCTGAAATTTAACATTTACTTCAATTTCTTATAAAGAAATCAAACCCTTTACAAGTATATTTAATAAAAATCCGTGAATGGTAAGTATTGTTTACAATGTTTTTATAAAGAGATGAAATCAAAGTATATAAATTTTCTTCATAGATGACCTAGAAAGATGGAGACCTTAGTCTTTTGACTTTACTTAAATGATATATATATATATTGCTACTTCCCCTTGAGAGGTTTTTATGCACTACACATAGATTTCATTTTTTTTCAATACTTAAACAAGTTAAGTTTTTTTAACACAATCATCAGCATTTATTGATAGAATTAATGTGAAGAAAGTGAGTGCTGAATGCATCCGTCTCACAGTACTTAGCAAATAAATGCTTAATACATGGTTTCATTCATTCATTTATCCTTTCTGTAGTCAATAGAAGAATAAATATTAAGACTTGTTTCCAAAATTTTTGCTATAGTTATATAGGTAATCTATCATTGAAAAAAGAATTGTCAGATTTTGACCAGAGAAGACATTTGATTTCTCCCCTGAGTCGAAGGCATCTTCATCCTGGAGATCATTTGAAGGAAAAGTAGAAAAGAAAAATAGAAAAGAAACAAAAAGCAAGGGATAGATGCTGATGGCAAGAAAGTCTTAAAAAAAGTAAAATGGAGAAAATGAATGGGATGAGAGGAAACCAAAAGGAAAGGGCTATAAATGTAGGAGAAAATAGAGAAATTAAAATAACTACAGGAAAAGGAAATAAGGAGAATTGAGGAAATGAGAGAACAGATAAGAAATGCAATTGGGATTACATTAGAATTTGTGCTTTGTCCAGTGTCAACCATCCTGATAATGTTTAATGATTATATTCTTCTATTTTGCATTATTTGTCATAGTGTGTTTTCCAATATTGCCTTTCTCACAATGCCTTAAAGAAAAGAAAATTGTAATAAGAGAAAACTGGGGACAAGCTGCTAACTTCCATCTCCAACTGTGGGACATTTCTAAGATGGTCTAACAGCACTGAAGGGTCTAGGAAGATTACTGCTCCTTCCCTTATCGCTTTATACATAAAATGAGACACTGGCCGTACCCAAATTGTAAAGGTCCTTCAACTAGCTAATGTTGGCATTGACTATGCCTGAAAGAGGTGAATATCTAAAAATCCTTTAGTTAAAGGAAGCAGAAGAAAGACTTGCAAAAGAATGGTGACCAATGAAGGGGAAATCATAGTGGATTTTCTTTGATTTCTGAAACTAGGACTGGCAGCTTTATTTCTTGTAAGTTATATAGTGACATAATTTACAATATCTTCTCAACGAGCTCTTAGTTCTGGTTGTAAATTATCTGTGAGAAGGAAGATGACAACAAATTGTCATTCTTTCATGTGTAAATGTCAGTTATTTTCTTGACTACTAAACACTTTTCTATGTCAGTCATTCAACTAAAAAAGGTCACAGAATTTCAGATGACAATTAGTTGCTAAAAGAGCATATCACTAAATACGGCTCCCAAATATGTCACGATCAATGGGGTAATTAATGCTTTTAGTTTACTATTTTTGTTGCACGCAGTCAGATAACAATGATGCACAGCTTTTGTTTATGCGAAAATTAAATAGACATTAATCTATTTTGTATGAAAAATAACACAAATAAATTGAACTAAAACAAAGGCTGTATAATGGTAACTGAAAAGAAATTTAGTTTGTGATTATATTAAGAATTAAATTCTTATTAGTAAGTGACAATCATAAAGCAACAATGAAGTAGAATCATTTCTAAACAGATGTGTAAGAAGAAGGGGTGGTGGGGAGATCCCCCAGAGGGATGGAAAAGATATAAATTACAATGGAACTAGTACATTCAAGAATATTAAAGAGCTCCAATAGTTACTGTTCACTCAGTTTTCTCTTTACAATGCATTAAGTAACCATTTTAATTAGCAAAACAGTTAAACAAAGCTACATTGAGAATAGTTGAAAAATGTCATCTAACTTAACTTTGAAATGTTTACTCATCTAGTAAATGAATTATATTGCAAAATACACAATAATGCCTAGCAAGAAAGGCAAATGCCAAATAAGAAAATAAAAAGCCAACATTTCCAATTAAGTGCTACCTGGTGACTAGATACCCTAATGTGATGCTACATGCTTCAACATGCCATACATGCAAAACGTGACATTTACTCTGAAGAAGAGCTCTGGATGTTGAGATTGAATATTTGTGTTTGAATCTGTATTCTGTGATTCAAGAATTGATTAACCTCGTGGAAGCCCTTTCACATTTCCAGATATCAGTTTCTTTAGAAATGTAGGGACTTAGACAATGACTGATCACTACACTCCTTTCCAGCTTTAGCATTTATTTCCTTCTCACTTCTTCCATATATTGAACCTGTCATTGCCAGTTTGTCTTATAGACATACCTTGTTTTATTATGCCTCACTTTATTTTACTTCACAGATATTGCATTTTTTGTTTTTCTACAAATTGAAGGTTTATGGTAACCCTCTGTGGAACAAGTCTTTTGGCACATTTTTCCAATAGCTTGTGCTCACATCATGTCTCTATCATATTTTAATAATTCTCATAATATTTCTAACTTTTCATCATTATTATATTTGTTATGGTGACTTTTGATCAGTGACCTTTGATGTTACAATTGTAATTGTGTTGGGGCACCACAAACCTCAACCATATAAGATAGTGTACTTAATCAATAAATGTTGTGTATGTTCTAATTGTTCCAAAGACCAGCAATTCCTCATCTCCCTCTCTTTGGGTCTCTCTACTTCTTGAGATACAACAATAGTGAAATTAGGTTAATTAATAACTCTATAATAGCCTCTAAGTATTCAAGTAAAAGGAAATGTCAAGAGATGCAGCAAACTTCATTGTTGTCTTATTTTAAGAAATTGACACAGCCACCGTCAACTGTTAGCAACCACCAACCTAATCAGTTATCAGCCATCAACACTGAGAAGGCAAGCTTCTCCACCAGAAAAAAAGATTATCCCTCACTAAAGGCTTAGAAGATGGCTAGATTTTTTTTGGCAACAAATTTTTTTTTAAAAAATAATGTATGTACATTGATTTTTTTAAACATAATACTTTTGTATTTAGTAGACTACAGTGTAGCATAAATATAACTATTATATGCATTGAGAAACCAAAAAAAATGTGTGACTCATTTTATTACAATATTCAACTTATTGTAGTGGTCTGGAACTGAACCCACAATATTTCCAAGGTATACCTGTACTGTATATCAAGGACCTCCTTCCAACATGATCTACCCTCAAAGCTATTTCAGGTTCAAGAGACTCTGTAGATAAACACCCACTCAAAACGACACCTCACAAGACCATCAATGTTCATTTTTTTCCATGCATCAAGAGAATATGTTAGTTCAAAAGGAGGCATTCGGTTGAATAGTATAACACACATACACACACATATGAAAAGCTTAATACACATGTGTGTATATGTATATTTATCTGTATGTGGGAATATATAATATATGGGAAATTTTAATATACATGTGTATCTATGTATGTGTATGTGGATATATGTGTGTGTATTTATGTATATGTATACATGTGTGTATGTATGTATATATGTATGTATGTATCTATCTATCTACCTATCTAATCTATCTATATCTGTACCTCCAACTCACTTCCCAATCTCTACTCTTGCCCTGAACCTCCACCTCCATGCCCATGCCCTGAACATGGAACACATGGGTACACTCTTGGGATTATTGTTACATGACACAAATCCTAGCAATCGCTACAACAAAGATACCCTTGGTTTTTGTTCTTTATTCTGGGTAGCATAAAATATATCTCCCTAAGATGAGATGGGTATATGATTTCATTAGGTAGGTACTTCCCTTCATAACCTACATTCCTCATGAAAATGAGGTACAGATTTTCACTTAAGATGGAGGAGTGAAAGGCAACAGATCTTCCACTATAATATCAGCAAATACCTGAAAAGGGACCCAGAAAAAATGTTACAGAAATAAAAAGTGTGTGTGTGTGTGTGTGTGTGTGTGTGTGTGTGTGTGTGTGTGTGTGTGTGTGCATGAGATAAACTCCTCTATTTAGTTCAGAAATAAATGAAGGTAGATAGAAAGCTCACTTCAAGGAATCCATCATAAGCACAGGTTAAAGCAGAAGCAGCTGACTCAGAGAAGGGGGTCATACCAAGGAAGCCAGGCTGAGTTCCCATAACTGGGCACAAATCCAGAAAAAAAAAAAGCAGGGAAAAGATCCTTTCCAATGTAGACTATATGAGCTCTGGCAAATGGATCTATAAAAGCCAACACTGTTCAGAGATTTAACAAGTGCCAGCTCCAGTAATCAGATGACCAAGACCAGATACCAGCCCTAGACTGGGAGAACACAAACACATTTAGTATTCAGAATCAGCCCCCATAGGTAAATACACAGGGAGAAAGGTCTTTTCTGCCCACTACTTGGAAGACTAGGAAACACAATGGTAGAGAAGGCAAACCAAGTTTATAAGAGCAAATGGGGAAGGAAGTGAGAAAAAGCAGATGAACAGGATTTCCAATATCCCAGTGGGAACAGTTAGGAGTAGGATAGAGGAGGGAGTCAATTTCAGATACATCATGCAAATTAAAAAAAAAAAAAGAAGCAAAGGAGGACAGAATGTGCAGTTGACTACTAGTACTCTCAGAGCGAGGTCCAGGATTAAGGATGAAGGTGGGAACTAATACTAGCTTCCCAATTAAGATCATCACTATCAGAGCCTGCTGTGTGACTACAGAGATTTCGGGTTAAAAAAATCCTACTAAATCCATTTAAAGAAGCCTACAGGAGACTTGTCATTACACAAAATCCCAAGTCATAGTTTTTTGTTTGCCTGAGACTGAAAATATGAGTAATTAGAAGAAAACAATTAAAACAAAGATGAAATATTATAAATTTGGAGAACTTAAGAAGGTAAATGAAGAAAAAGAGAGAATCCTAAAACTAGATACAAAAAACATTTGGGGGGACGTGGCTAGGTCAAAAAGACTATAAGAATGGCTAGAATAAATGATGAGATAAAAAGGACATGATAAATGAAGTGAATTTAGGATGAGTTGTAAATAGATGCCTATCAGTCAGAGAATGTCCAAAAAATTGTGGTAAAAGAATATAATTGAATATTACTGTAGGATAAGAAACAATGCCAAAAAAATTACATGATAAATTTATTATATATTTAAAAGGAATAGCAAGTTGCATATAATAGATTGGCAGTTTCATGTTCAATCATCATTTATTATTATACTATGTTATGGAAATTCTTGTTTTATTCTATAAATTAGAAACAAAATAAATGAAAATTTAAAAAAGAAGCAATGCCTATGTTGAATTTACAGAAAAGCAAGGAAATGCTTACCTGGTTTGATATAGAGCAATATAATAAGAGCAAAGAAAGCAATACATAAAGTAATTTTAATATTGTATATAAAAATCTAAACTTACAAAAAAGAAGAAAATATTATAAAATTACAATGAAGAAGCATAACCACAAATAAGAGATATGAGGAGATACCTCAATTCTACTCCTTGACAGAGATGAGAAGTCTATGGGTATGGAACAATAAAAATATTTTTGGACTTTTTCAATGGATTTTTCTTTTTCTTTTCTTCTTCTCCTTTAAAAATATCATTTGTTACATGGGGTAGCTAAAAAATGCTGATGATACAATAAAAAAAGATAAGAAATTTTATTTAAAGCCTTTAGGATGATAAAATGGAAAGCAAGGTAAAAAAGCTTATAACTAAAAGCAGAAAACCTTACCTACATAGTAGACTCTTTGGAAAATAGAAATAATGAAACAGAATACTGTGACTTCATGTGATGCCAATCACTGATAAAAGACCTTTCCCACCCACTCAATAGACTTCAGGTGGGGCCAATTAAGGGAAGTTTGATTGAAGTTTCTTTGTAGGCAGGCCTTTACTTACTAGTCACTAAGCCTCAGATCCACACCCTTTTGCTCATTGGGCATGAAGCCCTTGGGCCCTAAACAGAGTATATACACCCAGAAGGTAGCCATTGAGAATGGAGAATTTAGAAGTCAGAAGTCAGAAACAAAAATTCAGAATCCAGCCCAACGAGAAATAAGAACTCCAAGATGACAGAGCTGCAGAAAGAGTGTGGAGGGGAGAGTGGAAACCAGGTTGCTTCAGAGACCAGAGAAGTGATGGGAGAGAGAACACAAGCAAGCCTACAGTTAGGATTTGTTTACATCGAGGCCCCACCGGGCGGAAGGTTACAGGATGACTTCGTTCTTTGCTATAACACATTGTTATAATTTCCTTGTTGCTACATTGAGATGGGCTTACTTGTTTTGGAATACAATTACTAATATATCTAATTGGAGTCATTAGTCTTGTGATTGGATCCTCTGGTGTCTAAATAAATGTTATACCTCCTCTGCCTTGTACTTAGAGAGTTTTTCATACTTTGCGATTCTGAATCATACAGGCATGTTCATGGTCATCCTCAAGGTCATGAATCTTGCCTTACTGACACACTTCATGATACACACACAAGCATATACATATATGCACATATGTACATGTATGTGTACATGCATATACATATATATATATATACACACACAAAATACACACAGAGATAGATAGATACATAGATAGATACACAGATAGATAGATTAGAACTAAATCAAAAGATTGAAAAATAAAAAAAGTCTATGATATGTACTAATAAAAAATTCCTGACCAGGAAAGATAGTCCAAGGAGAAATAATGTAAGGATCATCAAAATTCCTGTAAACAATGACCAATAAGAAAACCTGGACAGTATACTTCAAGAAGTCACAAAATACAATTTCCTAGATGGATTAGAATTGGAAGACTATTTAAAAATGGGAAGCTTCCAATAATCACCACCTGGAAGGAATGATGAACTGAAAACACCTAAGAATTTGAGCCAAAATCCAGAATTCCCAAGTAAAATGTGAAAAATTAAACTTAAAAAAAGAAGAGAGCATTCAGATAGCAAGGAACCACAGTTAAGGCTAAATAAGCCTCAGCAATAGCTATGGAAAGAAAGTCATGGTACATAATATTCCAAAAGACAGAAGATAATAAAATTTAAAAACAAAAATAATGCACCCTAAAATACTGAGGATAGCAAAATGAATTAGAAATATGATAATGATTGAATAATTTCTTTTTGCAAGAAACGTACTTGAAACATAAAGATTCACACACTTAAAATAAGTTGTTGTTTCAGAATTTATTATACTTCAGGTAAATTCCAAAGACAAAATAAAGAAATTATGATCTTGGATAATGCAAGAGTAAAAAAAAAAAGAAAACAGTTAAAAGAGATAATCAGGGGATACAAACTATACTGAAAACATCATAGATGATGAAATATTAATACTACACACATACATGAAAACATAACAGATAGAATAGTATCTAAATAATGTGAACCAGAAAAATCATAGACCAGAAAGAAGTCAAAATTCTGAAAAGGATTTTAGAAAAATTTGAATATTATGAATCTCTACTGATTACTGAATGAGTCATCACTGAATGAGTCTGAATGAGTGAGTGTGTGTGTGTGTGTGTGTGTGTGTGTGTGTATGTGTGTGTGTGGTAAGTGGACCTCTTAAAGAAACTGAGCTTGTGATGGGACATAAAATAATAAAAATTCAGGGAACAGATATATTAGACATCTCCTTATCACAATGTAATGGATATTGTAATAAATAAAGGATGTCTGAAGAAAGGAATAGAACTTTTAAATGGAGATTGATATAATCCTAATGAATCATTAGATTAAAGAACATATCATACAAATGTAAAATTTTGTTAAGGAAATTACAGCGATGTGACATCTTATCAAAAATTTGGGTTGCAATCCAATCAGTCCTTTGGGTAAATACAAATCTCTAAACACTAACAAAAGTGTGAAACAATGTATCAATGAATTGGGCCTTAAACTCATCATCATCATCATCATCATCATCATCATCCTCTAACTAAAAATCAACAAACTGAAAAGCTGCAATTAAATTCAATAAATAGAAATTCTGAAATCTAGTAAAATTGAAAGCCAAAATAAATATTTTAAAAGACAAATAGAACAAAAGTTTAAAAACTAATAAATTATTCAATTATTAGATAGTAAACAGGAGAGAAAACAAAAACTGCCAATATCAAAAAAGTCATCTAATTCTTCACCAGAAAGAAAATATGGTAAATGAAATATAGAATAGTTAAAAAAATATGTAAAATACGTTTTCACATAGACATCTCATAGGAATCTCTTTGCACAGACAATCTTTGCACAGACTGTCCCTCATGCCTAGAATGCAATAAATCTTTGTCTTTGATTTCCTAATTTCCTTCATAGCTCATTTTAAGTGCCCCTTCTTAAAGGAGCCTATTCCTTAGCTGTTTGTGCTGACACTCCCCTAAAATAATTTTTTTGGTTATTGTACATGTACTTACTTAAATATGCATATATTGTTTTGATTGAGTCAGAGACTGTTTCACTTTTGTCTTTGAACCCACAATGATTAGTAAATTACCTAGTATATAGTAGGCACACAATAAATATCCCTTGATTGGCACAAATGTACATAGAGGAAGAGAGAAGAATGAGGCAACTGAATAGTTGAATTGGTTTGAAGCATGTGAAGGGAGTGGCATAAATGAAACTATAAAGGGAGAACGAATACAAATTGCGGAGCACCTTGAATACTCTGCTTAAGATTTTCCGATTTATTTGGTAAATAAAAATTTGTGAGCAGGTGAATGATACAGTTACACTTCTGCTTCAGGAAATTTTCTTTATTATTGGTGTGAAGAATGATTTTAGGGGTGAAAGACTGGAAGCAGAGACACCAATTAAGACACTATTTTAACAGTGTAGAAAACAGTGAGAACTTAAACTAAGGTGGTAGCAATGGATGTGGTATGGAGAGGAATGAATGGAAGAAATGTTGTAGATATGTTGTGGTTATTTACTCATTTCAGTCATGTCTAATCTTCATGACCCCATTTGGGATTTTCCTGGCAAAGATACTGGAGAAGTTGGATGAATATTTACAAAAACGTAAATTGCCCAGGCTAACGGAAAATGAAGTAAAATTTCTAAATAACCCCATCTCAGAAAAAGAAATTGAGCAAGCCATCAATGAACTCCCTAGGAAAAAATCTCCAGGGCCAGATGGTTTTACATGTGAATTCAATCAAACATTTAAAGAACAATTAATTCCTATACTTTGTAGACTATTTGGGAAAATAGGTGAAGAAGGAGGCCTACCAAATTCGTTTTGTGACACAAATATGGTACTAATACCCAAACCAGGTAAAGTCAAAACAGAGAAAGAAAATTATAGGCCAATTTCCCTAATGAATATTGATGCAAAAATTTTAAATAAAATATTAGCAAAAAGATTGAAGTAACTTATCACCAGAATAATACACTATGATCAGGTAGGATTTATTCCAGGAATGCAAAGCTGGTTCAATATTAGGAAAACGATTAGCATAATAGACCATTTCAACAATAAAACTAGCAGAAAACATATGATCATCTCAATAGATGCAGAAAAAGCCTTTTACAAAATACAACACCCATTCCTATTAAAAATACTAGAAAGCATAGGAATAAATGGAGCCTTCCTTAAAATTATAAATAGCATCTACCTAAAACCATCAACAAGCATTATTTGTAATGGGGATAAGCTACATGCATTCCCAGTAAGATCAGGGGTGAAACAAGGATGTCCATTGTCACCCCTACTATTCAATTTGGTACTAGAAATGTTAGCTGTAGCAATAAGAGAAGAAAAAGAAATTGAAGGAATTAGAATACGCAAAGAAGAAGCTAAAT
>JAQQSZ010015489.1:0-11262 GCA_028646595.1 Phalanger gymnotis | reverse complement strand
GGGGGGATACTATGTTTCTTGGTGTCTCTTCTGATCTGAGTTTATATTTACCTTAATTGTATTTGGAATATTGACAGTGCTTCATTGCTGAGCTATATTTATGCATCTGATATTTGACCTTCACCTCATTCAAGATCTTTCTTTACACTAATTAGTCCCTCTAAATATTTTAAGATGAAACTGAACACTTGTATTCCTGGTTCTGATGTTGGCACTATTATCTACAACTACAATGCCTGTTTCTCAAATATTTATTGAAACTAATTTTGTTGTTATTCTTGAGTCATTTCAGTCATGTCTGATTCTTTGTGATCCATTTTGGGATTTTCTTGGAAAAGCTACTGGAATGGTTTGCCATTCAATTCTCCAGATCACTTTACAGATGAGGAAAGTAAGGGAAAATGGTTAAGTGACTTGTCTAGAGTCACACAGGTAGTAAGAGTCTGAAGCTAGATTTTAACTCAGTCTTTTTGACTGCAAACGTGGCACTCTATCCACCAGCTTTCTAACCACCTATCTGCCCATTAAAGGAGGTAAATATTGTATTACTTCTCCTAAGTCAAGGTTGGACCTATACTAATATGAGACCCCATTGACTTCTCAGTTTCAAGGAGAAACACAAAGAGGCTAGTCACACTACTCTGCCTACCAGATGAGCTGCTCTATTTCTTTTCCTACCAAAAAGACTGTTTGAAGTCCAATATTTCTACTATTTCATTCCTAAAAATTGAGGGATAAAGCAAGAATAGAAGCCCTGGCTTTCCTGTCTGTAAAGGGGAAAAAGAATGGGAAAAGGTGATTTCAGAAATCCCAAGTCCCACATACTACTCCATCCAGTCAAATCAAGTCAAATGCCTGGATCTAGTTCTTAGTTCTGTTCTCTTGAGAAAATACAATGTCATATGTTTTGTTTTCTGAAATCTGAAAAAGGAGAAAAAAAGAAGTGGTGTCAATTTACTAAGGTGGAAGTAAATTTTCACTACAGAATTCATGTCAAAAAAACTATCGATAGTCTCATCCCCATAACTCATAGGGGCAATCCATTTGTGTTGCAAAACCAGCAGTTGGGGATGGGAAGGAAGTCACATTATTCTAAAACCCTGCTTTTCCTATTAGAAAGTAACTGGGGTTGGATGGGGGGGCGGAGCCTGATGAGAGCTGGAAAGCAGGGACTTGCTTAAGTTCCCCCCATCTCAGGTCCTTCCAAACTAGTGTAAAAAATGGCTCTGAACAAATTTTAGAAATACAGAACCCACTAAATAACAAAGAGAAGCAGGGCTTCAGCCCAGGACAGCCTGGATTGTTGCTGGGAAGGTTTCTATCACTCGGAGCTGGGAGCGGAGCAGAGCAGAGCCTAGTTGGTCCTTGCTTGGGCCATCCAGACCAGGAGCCGGCAGAAGAGGCATAGCACCCTGAATAATTGAGTTGTGGCAGTTACCAGACTTCTGAACCCACAAATGCCAAAGACAACAAAGAAGGTTAGTGGGAAAAAACTGCTGGATAGAATGAAATGAGTGTGTGATCAACCACCCCCCTGGGTGTGGTGGAGGTGGTGCAGCTCTGAGGCTTCTTCCAGTGCTACAGCTGCAGTTGCTTCTTAGCGCAGGGCAACCAGGTGGGAGGAATTAAGCAGTGGATTACACTGGGAGTGAAAAGCCTTTGACTTTGTTGACTTCTTCTGGCTGTATGTTTTGGTCTTCTTTGTCACCAAAGTCTGAGACTGAATCTGGGTGTGTTTTTGCTCTGGCCATGTTCCCAGCCAAATTACTTGACCCTTAAGTTTTTCAACAGGGTATGACTGCTTGTAGACTAAAGAGTTCTATGTTCCAAGATTGGGGGGATGTGCCAACTCTGCCTCACCAGCACTCCTCCTTCCCCAAGAATCCCCAACCTGGACTGGACTTAGATCTTGAGCAGGCTCTTCACTCCTGCTCTGATCCTCCACTTAATTCCTCCCACCAGGTGGGCCTGGGGCCAGAAGCAGCTGCAGCTATAGTTCTGTAGCTGCCCCACCTCCGCTGCCCCAGGGGCGGTGGCTGAACCACAAACTCTATCTCAGTTCCCAGCAGCTTTTTCCACTAACCTACTCTGTTGTCTTTGGTGTTTGTGGGTTGAGAAGTCTGGTAACTGCTGCAGCTCAATGATTCAGGGTGCTAGGGCACACTTAGCCTGGCTCCTGGTCTTGTTGGTCTGCGCCACCCATGCTGGGCTCTGCTCCGCTCAGCTCCATTCCCTTCTTCTCCTTCGGATAGACCTTACCCAGAGACTATCCAGCCTGTCCTGGGCTAGAGCCCTGCTTCCCTCTGCTACCTTGTTGGTTCTGCAGTTTTAGAATTGGTTCAAAGCCAATTTTTATAGGTTTTTGGAGAGATTTGGCAGGGAGCTCATGCTAGTCCTTGATTTCCAGCTGCCATCTTGGCTCTGCCCCCCAAAGCAGACTAACTGCACTAGATCTCCAATACTATTAAAAAGTATTAATCACAAGAATAATTTGATGTTGGCTGAGAAATACAGTAGTAGATTGGGGGAATAAATTAGGTAGGCCATACACAGTAGGAAATGACTTTAGTAATCTAGTGTTTGACAAACTAAGAAATCTAAACTTTTAGGGCATGCACTCACCATGTGACAAAAAGTGTTATGAAGACTGGAAGTTTGACAGAACTTAGGCATACATCAACACAGAATTATAGAGACTTCACCTGTAAAATATGTGGATAAAAGAGCAGTTTATGACTAAACTACAGAGAAAGTCACAGAAAGTAAAATGATAATTGATTGCACTAAATTGAAAGGTTTTTTTTTACAAACAAAATCAATGAAACACAAATCAGAAGAAAAACAGGAAATTGGGGAAAATACTGCAAGTTTCTCTGATAAAGGTATCATTTATCAAATATATAGGGGACTGAGCCAAATTTGTAAGAAATAAGAGCTGTTCCTCCATTGAAAAAATGGTTAAAGGAGAACAGCAGTTTTCAGTAGAAAAATATCTGAGTTATTAATAACACAGAAAAATTTTCTAAATAACTATTGATTAGAGTATAAAATTAAAGGTATTTTATAAAACCACTTCACACCTATCAGAGTGGCTAACATTACAGAAAATGAAAATATCAAATGTTCAAAAGGATATGGAAGATTTGGGCCACTAATTCATTGTTGCTAGAGTTGTAAGTGGTCCAGTCCGGAGAAAAATCTGGAAGTATGCAAGGTCTGCATACCCTTTGAGGCAGTACACCCACTGCTAGTTCCATTTCTCAGACAGACTAATGGAAAAGGAAAAAGACCTGTATGGGCAAAAATATTTATAGCAGCTTTTTTCATAAGGTCAAAGAATTTGAAATTGGGAGTATGCTAATAAACTGAGGAATGGCTGAAAAAGTAATGATAATAATATGATTATGATGTCTTTGGAGTGTTGCACTATAAGAAATGATGAGAGGTGGAAGGAAATACAAAGCTAATAGTACTAGTCTTGAAATTCAATAGGATGAATTCCCCCATTAAATGGAAACAGATTAGCAGTGTGGATTAGAAACCAGAATCCAAAAATATATTGTTACAAGGGAGACATTTGAAATTAAAAAAAAAAAAACAACAATACACAGAGTTAATATAAAGGGCTGAAACAGAATATGCTTCAGCTAAAATTAAAAAAAAAAAAAGGTGGGATGGAGCCAAAATGGTAGCCAGAAAACAAGGACTATCTTGAGCTTTCTCCCAAATCTTTCTGAACACCTGTAAAAAATGACTCTGAACAAATCCTAGAGCCACAGAACCCATGAAATGACAGAATGAAACAGGTCTCCAGCCTGAGATCACCCAAATGGTCCCTGGGAAGGGTCAATTGCACCGTGCTTGGAGCAGAACACAGCTCGCCTTGAGAAGTGCCAGAAGAGAACAGGCTGGAGTAGACTGGGCAGAGCAGTCCGCAGGGCCTTGAATCATTGAGCTTTGACAGTTTCCAGACTTCTCAAACCACAAACACAGAAAGACAACTTAACAGTAGAGTGGGCAAACTGTCCTACCTGGGTGAGAGAAGTGTGTGGTCCAGCCCCAATCCCTGTGGAACTGGAGGTGGCTGCAGCTGTGGCAGCTGTTTACAGAGCTTCAGGCCCACAGATAGTGTGGAGAATCAGGTGGCTAATCAGAGCAGGAGTGCAGGGATCTCTTGGCTGGCACTGAGGCAGCAATTTCTTACTTTGGCCTTCTTGGATCTGGGTCGCATTCCTGGTTAATGATCCTTGAGGCAGGAAGATCCTGGTATGGCAGAGATTGTGGTGACTGTGGAGAGATAGTCCTCCTGATAGTTACATGGCAGAAAGGAGTGCTTGCACCCACAGACAAGTGTACAGGCCAGGAGAGGAGTATCATACCACCACAGAATAGAAATGGTTTGAAAACAGCAATGAAAAACCCCTGAAGTTTGGAACAAAGCACTCTCCACTCTGAAAGCAGTCAAACCCTGACAAAGAGATGAAAAGCCAAGTAATTGGCTGGGAAAATGAGCAGGCAGTGTAAAAGGATTCAGACAATAGAATATTTATTTGGTGACAAAGAAGATCAAACCACATAGCCAGAAGAAGTCTACCAAGTCAAAGATTGTACATCAAAAGACTCCAAGGAAAATATGAATTGCTCACAGGCCATAGAAGAGATCAAAAAGGATCTGGAAAATCAAGTAAGAAAAGTAGAGGTAAAATTGGAAGAGAAATGAGAGTGATGCAAAAAGAATTTTGAAATACAGTTCAACAACTTGCTAAAGGAGATCCCTCCCCCCCAAAAAAAAACTGAAGAAAAAAAACCTTAAAAAATAGACTAAGGCAAATGGCAAAAGAGCTCCAAAAAGCCAATGAAGAGAGGAATACCTTACAAAACAGAATTAGCCAAATGGAAAAGGAGGTACAAAAGACCACTGAAGAAAATACTATCTTACTAATTATAATGGAGCAAGTTGAGGCTAATGACTTTATAAGAAATAAAGAAATTATAAAACCAGACCCAAAAGAATGAAAAATGGAATACAAAGTGAAGCATCTCATTGGAAAAACCACTGTCTTAGAGAATTGATCCAAGGGAGATAATTAAAAATTATTGGACTACCTGAAAGCCATGATAAAAAAAGAGTCTAGATCTCATCTTTCAAGATATTGACAAGGAAAACTGCCATAATATTCTTGAACCAGAGGATAAAATAGAAATAGAAAGAATCCACCTAACACTTCGTGAAAAAGATCCCAAAAAGAAAACTCCTAGGAATATTGTAGCCAAATTCCAGAGTTCCCAGGTCAAGAAGAAAATATTGCAAACAGCTGGAAAGAAACAATTTGAATATTGTGGAAACACAATCAGGATAATACAAGATCTAGCAGCTTCTGCATTAAGGGCTTGAAAGGCTTGGAATATGATATTCCAGAGGTCAAAGGAGCCAAGATTAAAACCAAGAATCACCTACCCAGCAAAACTGAGTATAATACTTCAAGGCCAAATATGGATTCTCAAGGAAATAGAGGACTTTAAGGCATTCTTGATGAAAAAACCAAAGCTGAATAGAAAATTTGACTTTCAAATACAAAATCAATGAAGTATGAAAAGTAAACAGGGAAGAAAAGTCTTAAGGAACTTAGTAAAGTTGAACCATTTTTTTGCATTCCTACATGGAAAGATGATATTTGTAATTCATGAGACCTTTCTCAGTATTAGGGTATTTGAAGGTAATATCCATATATAGAGGGCACAGGGTGAGTCAAATATGAAGAGATAATAAAAATAACTTTAAAAAATTAAGGGGTGAGATAGAAGAATATATTGGGAGAATGAGAAAGGGAGATATAGAATGGGGTAGGTTATCTCACATGAAAGTGGCAAAAATGGAAGGGAAGAGGGGGTAAGTGAAAGAGAATGAGTGAAACTTGCTCACATCAGAGTTGGCTTAAGGAAGGAATAAGATAAACATTTAACTGTGTATTTTACCCTACAGAAAAGTAGTGGGGAAGGGGACAAGTGGGGAGGGATGAGAGAAGGGAGGGCAGATTGGTAAGGGAGGGATGAGGTAATCAAAACCAAACACTTCTGAAAAGGGACATGGTCAAGGGAACAAGTTGAATAAAGGTTGACTGGATAGGGTGGAGGGAAACATGGTCTTTCACGACATGATTATTATGGAAGTGTTTTTGCACAATGATACATGTAAAACCTATATTGAATTGCTTGTCTTCTTGAGGAGGGAGCTTTGGGAGGGAAGAGGGGAGAGAATTTGGAACTCAAAATTTTAAAAACAAATGTTTTTAAATACAACTGGGAAATAAGATATACAGAGTATAGAAATCTATCTTGCCCTACAAGAAAGTAAGAGGAAAGGGAATGGGGGGAGTGGAGTAATAGAAGGAAGGGCAGACTGGGGAAAGGGCAATCAGAATACATACCATCTTTGGGTGGGGGAAGGGTAGAGATGGGGTGAAAATTTGTAACTCAAAATCTTGGGGAAATGAATGCTGAAAACTAAAAATAAATTTAAAAAATAAAACAAAAAGAGATCTAGGAAGAATTCAGGATCTCAATGCAAAAAGAATATTAATCCTATTAAAAAGAGCTAAGCAGCAAACCTAAATTTTGCTGAAAGGTACCATAGACGAGTAAATAAAATAAAGTTACAGTAATTTTCTCTGACAAAGTGCTTATTTCTTAAATATATACTGAATATAAACTGAGTCATATTTATTAAAGAAAAATCATCCATTCTTCAGATGCTAAATGGTCAAATGATAAAATTAAGTAGTTTTCAGAAAAAAAAGAAATCAAAGATGATCCAAATCACTACATAGAAATGGAAATTAAAATAACTCTAAGGTACCACCTTACACCAATTAAAAATGACAAATGCTGGAGATATTGAGAGAAAAAATAGGTACATCAAAGAATTGTTGGTGGACTGGTAAACTAGTCAAATAATGCTGTAGAACAATTTGGATCTATACCCAAAGGGCTACAAAATCATTCCTACCCTTTGACCCAGCAATAACGCTACTTATTTTCTATGCCAAAGAGATCAAAGAAAAAAGATAAGGGCTTATATGTACAAAATATTTATATCAGTTTTTTGTAGTTTCAACGAATTGGAAATCAAGGAGTTGCTAATAAATTTAGGAATGGCTGAACAAGTAGCATATGATTATGATGGACTGCTATTGTACTCTAAACGATGATAAGGGAAGTGGTTCAGCAAAACATCATAAGATATATACTTACTATATATATATATAGTAAGTATATATCTTATGATGTATATATATACATATATATGTATATATATATACATACAGTAAATTTACTGCCTCCTTATCTCCTAAAACACAACAAAAGAAACACACACACACACACACATATAAATATATAGACTGATTCAAAGTGAAGTGAGAAAAAATGGGATATTATTGTTCACAGTGTTAGTAACATTAAATTCATAATCAACTATGAAAGGCTTGGCTATTCTAATCAAGGCAATGATTGAAGATGAAAAAGTGCCACCCAACTCCAGAGAAAATACTGATGAACTCCAAGTGCAGCTTAAAGTATAATTTTCTCATTTTCTTTTCCTTACTTTTATATAGCTAATATGGAAATATGTTTTGCATGATTTCACATGTATAATACATACCATATTACTTGCCTTCTCAGTGGGTGACGGAGGAGATTGAGAGGGAAAGCATTTTGAACTCAAAATTTGAAAAAAAAAATAGAACTTTTAAAATAAATAGTTATATATTTTACAAGATGTAAGAAAGTACTTTGCAAATATTTAATAAAAATCAAAACACTTTTTTTAAAAGATGTACATGGTGTTTTGAATAATGTTGGTGAATTTAGAAAACTGAAGGCATTTTTTTTTTGTATTGGTAAGTGTTCTACATTGTTTGAGCTAAAAGATATAGACAGCGAAGGTGTGAAACTAGCCCAGAAAAAATACTTTTAGCTTGTGTACCAGAAGTTTTTTTTTCTTCCTTCTTTCTTTTCTGTGTGTGTGTGTGTGTGTGTGTGTTTCTTTTGTTGTGTTTTAGGAGATAAGGAGGCAGTAAATTTACTATATGTAGTACATGATCAAAATGACAAGTAGGTATGAGGAAGAAAGGACACTAAAGCCATTTTACTCTCTGGATTTACAGACAATGATGAGATGGAGTTCACAATAGGATCTTTCACAGTGTATTATTAGTGATCTAAAAACAGACTGTATTAATCAGATGTCTAGTAATTTAGGAAAGGGAAAAAAATCATACTCTAGGAACGGTTGTAAAAAAGATTGATCATCTGGTTGGTGAATCTTAAAAATAAGTTTCGCTGTAATTGCAAGAAAATGTAACTCTTCCATCTTGACCATCAGGTTCTCTCATTCAGATTTTCATTATTTAGACCAAGTAACATTGTGAAAATGAATTCATCAATGTAACAGAGATAAATGAGGCAACACGCCACAGACAAAACTATCTTCCACTTCTTAGCAGAAAAATTGTCTCATTTTGCTAATGTTAACAGTGACGAAAATGTCTGGACTTTATAAGCATATCTTTCCATTTACTATTTCCTAAATATTAATGGTATAGTAATTTAACCTCTAAAAGGTAGGTTCAAGACATTGCTTAGAAAGTACTTTCAAGGTAGAAGACTACTTGAGGCTGAAAATAATCACATTATCTAAAAGATTTGCAAAAATCATGAAAACTAAAGGACATTATTAATGTTAAATTAGGAAAAATGACACATTTGCTGAGGAATTGTAGTGAACCATAAAATTCAGTCTTTGCACAAAGTGATATTTCCCAGAATACTTTAATGTTTATAAAAATATGTATTCTTTCTTCCTCCTCTAATATTTCTTCTAATGAAATGAGTGAAGGAAAACATTTATTTAGTGGGTTTTTACACCAGACACTTTAAAAAGAGCTGAAGATATAAATGCAAAATTGAGAACGTCCATACCCTTCATGTGCTTACATTTAATAAAGGAGCCTAACTCACATAGAGAAATTGTGGTGTGTTTTATTCAGAGAAGTCGCAGGAATAGTGAGTAGAAACATAAGAGAATTACTTGGTCATAGTTCTATATTCTCTGGGTGCTGGAAATTTTGGCCAGATAAAAGCTTTGAAAAGTCCACTTTTAATGTATAGAACTGAAAAATATATGTCTCTTGGCTGAGGATCATCAGCATGCCTAAGTTTGGAGAGGCTTGCAGGCAGGTGTTTGATTGCCATATGATAAATTTATTGAACCACAGAAGCTATGGACACTTGACTAAGGCAATGAAGCTTTACCATCCGTATAAGTGGAGATTTCACCAACACCAAGAAAAGCACAGACATTTTTAAAGTTTTGAATGTAGTTTTTTTTTCTTATGCATAAAAGTAAAAGTATCTAGAAAGTCATTACTAATATATTCAAATGTACAAATAAAATATTAATTATTTCTGTCTCAGGTGATTTTTTGTTAATGGGATTTGTTAATGTAATCATCATACTGTAACCCATGCCCAACGCCTTCACCACTGACTTGGAGAAATCTTTGTTTCTTTTTCTTTTTCTTTACTTTGAATGTAACAATATTCAGCAAACATGAACTTTTCAGAATATTCTATCAAAATTCATAGGAATCAGGGGGGAGCCAAGATAGCAGCTGGAAAGCAGAGAGTTGTGTGACCTCCACCCAAGGTCCCTCCAAAAATCTATAAAAAATGGTTTTGAGCAAATTTTAGAAATGCAGAACCCATGAATTAAAACAGGGAAGCAGCGCTCCAACCCAGCCTGGATGGTTGCGGGAAAGCGTATATAGAATAGAGCTGGGAGCAGAACAGAGCAGAGCCTAGCATGGGCTGCACCATGACCAACCAGACTAGTAGCTGGGAGGAACAGGCCCTAGAGCCCTGAATCAGTGAGCTGTGGCAGTTACCGGAATTCTCAACCCACAAACACCAAAGACAACAGAGAAGGTTAGTGGAAAAAGCTGCAGGGAGAGAGTGAAAGGAGTTCATAGTTTAGCCACCACCCCAGGGGCAGTGTAGGTGGTGAAGCTCTGTGGACAAAACTACAGCTGCAATTGCTTCTGGCCCCAGGCATATGTGGTAGGAGGAATTAAGTGGTAGATCATATCAAGAGTGCAGAGCCTGCTAAAGATCTGAGTCGCGATCTGGGTTGGTGCTTCTTGGGGAAGGAGGAGGGATGGTGTGGCAGAGCTTGCTGTGTAGAAATAACTCCGAAAACAATAGTTCACCCCCTCAAGCTTGGGAAAAGGTTCTCTCTATTCTTCAAGCAGTCATAGACCAATGAAAAACTCAAGGATCCAAGTAGTTGGCTGGGAACATGGCCAGGAAGTGAAAACAGACTCGGATTCAGATTCAGACTTTGGAATCTTTCTTTGGTGACAAAGAAGACCAAAATATATAGACAGAAGAATTCAACGAAGTCAAAGAGCCTACATCAAAAGCCTCCAAGAAAAATATGAACTGGTCTCAGGTCATGGAAGAGTTCAAAAAGGATTTGGAAAACCAAGTTAGAGAAGTAGAGGAAAAATTGGGAAGAGAAATGAGAGTGATGTGAGAAGATCATGAAATACAAGTCAGTGACTTGCTAAATGAGACCCAAAAAAATACTGAAGAAAATAACACCTTTAAAAAATCGACTAACCCAAATGGCAAAAATCTCCAAAAAGCCAATGAGGAGAAGAATGCCTTGAAAGGCAGGATTAGCCAAATGGAAGAGGAGGTCCAAAAAACCACTGAAGAAAATACTACCTTAAAAATTAGATTGGAGCAAGTGGAAGCTAGGGATTTGATGAGAAATCAAGATATTATAAAACAGAACAAAAGGAATAAAAAAATGGAAGACAATGTGAAATATCTCATTGGAAAAAAACCAATGACTTAGAAAATAGATCCAGAAGAGATAATTTAAAAATTATTGTACTACCTGAAAGCCATGATCCAAAAAAGAGTCTAGATACCATCTTTCAAGAAATTATCAAGGAGAACTGCCCTGATATTCTCGAGCCAGAGAGTAAAATAGAAATTGAAAAAAATCCACTGATCACCTCCTCAAAAAGATCCCAAAAAGAAAACTCCTAGGAATATTGTCACCAAATTCCAGACCTCACAGATGAAGGAAAAAATATTACAAGCAGCCAGAAAGAAATCATTTGAGGATTGTGGAAACACAATCAGAATAAGACAAAATGCAGTAGCTTCTACATTAGGGGACCAAAGGGCTTGGAT
>JAQQSZ010015488.1:0-11263 GCA_028646595.1 Phalanger gymnotis | reverse complement strand
GAGGCGGGCCTACTGGGCCTGGAGGCTTGTGTTCACAATACTGGAATGGGGAGGTTGGTTCGCTAATTTGTTGCTCTGGGCCCTGAATAAATTTTTTGATGCCTTCTGCTTGGAGAATTCTGTATACCCAACGATTTCGAACCATTCAGATATTTATATGATCCTTTTTGAGATCATAAATTCGGCCTTCCTACTACAGTGACTCAGCTTCCTTATTGAAAAATGGAAAGAATGATAGGATCTACTTCATAGGGATGACAAAGATCAAATAAGATGATTCTCTATATATGTATTAATATATATATAGATACAGTGCTTTAGGTTTTCTTGATTTTAAGGTGCTATAAAAATGTTAGCTATTAGCATTAATGTTGAATCCTTCAATATCTGCAAGGTCAACAACATTTTCTTTTCAAAACTTATTTTGAAAGTCTACTGAGGCTTAAGGACAATCAGGCAACTCCTTCAACCTTCTGTTTTGGGAAATTAACAAAAATAAAGGTGGGCATTTTATTTTCTGAAAAATATACAAGTGCAAACAGTATCTGATTTTCGTTATTCCTGAAGCTTTCACAAAACAAGCCCATTTGCCAGGTTTGGAAGAGCTGATTTCTGTGGTTTGAGTAAAGTTCCTGGGAACTGCACCATAAATAAGTCTAACACATAAGTACCACTCGCTACTTTATTATTCAGAGTTCCTTCCATAATCAGAAAACCAAAGCTTCTAGAAATGATTTTAAATTTATTTTGTGTCCCCCAAAGAGGAAAGAGATATTTTTTCCCCGAATCAGCTTATATCAGTTACATGCAATCATAGAACACCATTTGGGGACCTAAAAGATGGGGACAAGGTGGAGCATAACAGCAATCATGCTAGGAAAAAAAAATCCCAGCAATAACAGAACAAAGCCTTTTAAAAATGCTAAATTTTCCCTTACATTTCCTCCAAATGTTCCAGTTAGGAGCCCCTTAGTCAGAAGTAAATACAAAGTTCAAGTCAGAGACCCATCCACAAGCGCTCTCAAGTTTAGCAGCACCATCTTGGGTACAGTGGCTGAAAAGACATGCAGTAGTAATAACTCATTTTTATAGTCTTAGAATGAGAAAGCCCTTCATATATATTATCTTTGACACTCACAAGGACACTGTTGGTGGAACTGCAAATTGGTCCCACCACTGAATGATTTCTTTATTTTTTTAGAATTCAATTTACCATTTTATTTTTCCGCTCTTTGCACTTAATAGTATCTTATGTTTTCCAATTATATGTAAAGATAGCTTTCAACGTTCATTTTTGTAAGATTTTGAGTTCCAAATTTTTTCCCTCCCCCCCTTCCCAAGACAGCAAGCAATAGGATATAGGTTATACATGTACAATCATGTTAAACATATTTTTACATTAGCCATGTTGTGGAGTAAGAATCAGAACAAAAGGGGAAAATTGTAAGAAAGAAAAAAAAACAACAAAAAAAGTAAAATTAGTCCGCTTTGATCTGCATTCAGACTCCATACTTCTTCCTCTGGATGTGAATAGCATTTTCCATCACTAGCCTTTTGGAATTATCTTGGGTCACCTTACTACTGAGAAGAGCTAAGTCTACCACAGTTGATCATTGCACGATGTTGCTGTTACTCTGTTCCATGCTCTCCTGGTTCTGCTCACTTCACTCAGCACGAGTTCATGTAAGTCTTTCCAGGTTTTTTGAAATTTTTCTGTTCATCATTTCTCATAGAACAATAGTATTCCATTCCATTCATATACTACAATTTAATTAGCCATTTCCCAACTAATGGACACACCTCAATTTCCAATTCTTTGCCACCATAGAAAGAGTTGCTATCCTTTTGTATGTGTTGGTCCTTTTCCATTTTTTTTTATTATCTCTTTGAGATACAGACCTAGTAGCAGTATTGCTGGATCAAAGCGTATGTACAGTTTTATGGACCTTTGGGCTTAGTTCCAAATTGCTCTCCAGAATAGTTAGATCAGGTCCCAATTCCACCAACGATGCATGAGTGTTCCAATTTTCCCACTGTATTGGTAATTAAGGTGGGACTTTTTTTTATTGTTTTCTCTTTGAGAATGCTAAAGTAGTCAAGTGCTTTAGATTAAGTCTTACTAGGTGCAAAGCCCCAGGCCCACACACTTTTGCTGATTAAGTGTGGAGACTTCAGGCCCTAAGAAGGGTATATAAATTCAGAGGTTAGCATTTTGTTTGGAGGCTCTTACTCACTGGAAGAGTGTGGTGTGATTTGAGCAGATGAGACTCTCGGTAGTCCCTGGAGCCCCCGGCTTTGGAAAAACCCAGATGCTGATACTTCTCTGGGAACTGTGTATTGCTATTGATAGACTGGTTTGTGTTATTTGCTCTGTCTATGTAATATATGTTTGTGATTTCCCTTTGTATTCTCTCTGAAGTTCAGGGTGTTGGCTTTTCCCTTTGAACTAAGTGAATGATATATGTGTGTTTAATTAAAGTGAGGTTGCTAAGCCCTTAAAGTTGCTTTCGTTAGAAAAGCAAACCAAAGAACCTGTGTTGGCAGCCCTTGTTGCTGGTCTTGTTGGGTCTTACACCTCAGCATCAGCTGCAAGCAACATTGTTGTTACACCCACATCTTCTCCAGTATTTATCATTTTCCTTATCTGTCCTTAACCAACCAGATAGTGTGAGGTGGTACCTCAGAGTTGTTTTAATTTGCATTTCTCTAATCAATAGTGATTTTGAGCATTTTGAATGAAGCATTTCTTAAATACTTTCTATGTGAAAAGCACTATGATAAGCATTGGAGATACAGTCAGAAAAGGAAGACTCTTCTCTCAAAGAGCTCATGTTCTAATGGGCAGGATGACATAGATGGCAGCTTTCAGTTCCAAGTGAGATGGAAAGGACCCATGGTCCTTAAGAAGCAGTGTCAAAGCAGATGTTACTGCTTCTCCTTTCATGACATTCTCACGGAAAAAAAAAATCTTACTGGTTTTGATGTTGAATCATTTGACAATGCTAAAGATTTTGGCAAGAGGAACCATTTTGGAGAGTAAATTGGAATTATGCTAAAAATAAAAAAGTGACCACCATATCCATGCCCTTTGGCCTAGAGATTCTTCTTCTACTACTACTACTACTACTACTACTACTACTACTAGTACTACTACTACTACTACTACTACTAGTACTACTACTAGTACTACTACTACTACTACTACTACACACACACACACACACACACACATGTGTATACATGTATACCTTAATAGCTTAAAACTATACTACAACTTTTGTGTTACCTTGTATATCTACATGCATATATGTGTATATATATATAATATATATATATATACATACACATATATATGTAAGTATGTGTGTGTTTATACACAGTGACTCAGAAGTCTTAGTGTGGTTTTAAGCTATTAAGGTTTGAAACAACACTGAGAATTTGGGAGCAGTCTATATATCTACCCCAAGGGGCTCAAATACAGAAATAATGGTTCCACATACACCAAAATATTCATAGTAGTCATGTATCAAGAGTAGCAAAAAAACTGGAACCAAAAGAGATGCCAGTCCACCGGAGAACAGAAAAATAGATTACGCTGGGTGAATGGAACAGAATATTCCTAGACCTTAAGAAATGTCAATTCTGAAGAATTCAGAAAAGCAAATGAAGACTTAGAAAAACTAATATGGAGTAAAATAAGCAGGAAAACACACCTATTATTACAACAATATAAATGGAAGGAACAACAACCAAAACAGACTGAGTGTTACAAATGATAATGATTGAGCATGGCCTTGGAGAAGAGATCTGAAAACGCACTTCCCTCCCTTGTTTGGAGAGGTTAAATACTGCTGGTATAAAATGCTGCATCAGACTGAGATGATGTATTCTAGTTTTGTTAATTGCTTTTTTCTGCTATTTTTTATTCTTTGTTGCAAGGGATAGTTCCTGCATAGGAGTGGAGGGTAGACAGAGATATGTGGAGATGAAGGAAAATAAAAGCATTATAAGGTTGTGTTAAAGATTTTAGTATCTTTAAGAAATGAACATGTGATTTATACTTTGATGGGTTGGCTTTAAACAAAATTTATTTCATCTGTCAAAATGAAAAATGATTACAGTTAAAGGCCCTTTTAGAGCAGGAATCACATTTGTGCCTAATTTTGTCCCTACATGAACCTCCTCTTGCCTTCCTCCCCCCATTCTCCTCACATACAATCTGGTCCCACCTCCCTCCACACCTCTTGCTAGAGTGCCTAGCTTTCTGCCCCCAGTGTATTCTCCAAACTTGTCTGAATGTGTAAGTGAGACATAGAGGGCAGGTTGAGTCATTATGCTGGAGGGATAATAGCAACAGGAAAAGCCAGTGTTACTAGGAGCTAGACGACCAGTGAACCAAAAGGCAGAACAAGGAAGATAAGGGCGAGGGAATGTCCAAGGGTTGGAGCTTTATCCCTGGACTTCTCCTCTGGCTAAAGATGAAGGCAACACCAATGGGAAAGACCAAAGTTAGAAGAGGTCACAAAGCACCAGATGGTTCTGTCTTCTGGCATTTGTTACCTTGCTCATAAATGCACCACCATACTGCTTTTCATTAGTTTTCTTCTAATATGCAGGAGATTGCAAGGATGGGAATCTTAAAGCCAAACCTTGCAGGGTAAGTTAAGTCTCCCAAGACCCTCAATATTTAGTTCATTAGGTACCAAAAGATAGTGGAATGATTACAAGGATCATTAGGAATATTGTTTTTGCAAATGTTTCACAGGCTCCAAAGATGCTTCCCAGGACCCTTCTCTTCCCATACAATAGCCCCCCAATCCTAATAGAATCAGGAGGTCTTTTCCCATACAGAATTAACATTTCTATTTCTACCTCTTGATGCTTTTAAAAATGAACAGAAGCAGTGACAAAATGGCTACAAGTTAATTTACAAAATTTCCCTTTGGAGGTTCTTCAAATGGTTGAGAGAGAACAACAATGAAAGGGGAATCCTCTCTCTCTCTCTCAAGCTATCTCTCAAACCATGCCTGGGGCTCCAAAACTTCATGTAAGGTCATGCTCACATAAATGGGTTAATCATTTTAAAAGTATAAATTCTGTGAAAGAAGCCAGGAGCCATTCAGCTTACTCTTCTGGGCATTTGAGCAACATTCAATATCACATTTATGTTGTAATTTCCCACTGGCTTTTTTTTTCTATGAGTTGATAAGTTTTTGATTTTGCAAAATGCATTTGCAACCATTTCAAATACACTTGAGATTTTGCTTGTAAAACTGGAATAAACAATTTAGGAATTTCTCACTGTGTTAAAACATTTTATAATAACAACAAAACCAATAACGATAAAAATATAATAGCTGGTGTTCACATGGCATTTTGAAGACTGAAAAGTGCTCTACCTATGGAATCTCCAAGAACCCTGAGGAGGGCTCTTCCTAAGCAATCCAAGATGGAGTGCCTCTGCCAAAAATAAATTACTGCTTCTATTTAATAAGGCTTTCAATTATTAAAACTCTTTGAATGCTGGGGGAAAGAAAAACCATGAAGTTTTTGACCACTTTGCATTTGTTGTACATGTGACATCCTACACCAAAGAATTAAAATATTAATATTCTATGCTCTGATATAATATTTGTTACGTACTTGTATTTACAAATAATCATGTGGCTCCATATACATACATTCATATGACATCTTAGGTCACATTTTTTGGAAAACAGAGTGGTTTAAGTAGTTCAGTGTGTTGGGAGGTCTTTTGCTTTCAAAATATCCTCAGGTTTCTTTTCCCTTGACGTTGTAATAAATAGTAATATTAAATAAAAATAACATTCATATTAAATGCAAACAGTGATACCGTCATCTTAAAAAGCTTCCTCAATATATGTTGCTAGCCAAAGACAAGAACAACATATATTCCTAGCAAGCATAATATTATTTGTCCCCTATAATTCCCCTGCTAAATAACAGAAGCTATTTCAGTAATTCCATTTACTGATTTCAGTGAAATTTTAAGCTCTTGAAACATTGTCAGAGACTTCAAACATCATCCATAAGCTGAACCAAGGCTTTGGCAATTTTGTTTAAAAGGAACATTAATTTTCAGAGAGATTAGAGCTTTTGACATTAACCCTCAAGACAGAAAGCAATTTAGAAGTTAACAATCAACCACTTGGAGTTACCCCCTTCCCCCTTTTTGGAGGGAATTTGGCCCAAATAGCCCTGGTTTAGGCAGTATCCAAAACACGAACCACCCACTTTTCCAGGGAGGCCACTAGTTGCTGGCCCAACATGACAGGAAAAAAAATCCACTCCTGTGGGTAAGGAATATTGTAGCTTACCATTATTCTGGATGGGCAGGCACTCCTCAGCAGCTCAGTGCTGACTGATGTTTGTGGCTGGCTGGACCACAGCTGGATTGCCTTATTTCAACTCATTTGCATATCATGCAATCATTCAAAACACATGGACGAGTTTATTTATCTGACTGGCCAAAGCAAACCTATGTGCAGCTTCCTGTAGAGAGGAGGCACGAACCCATTAACTCTTTCATGAGGAAGGAAGAACAAACTGAAGATTTAGAAAAGTCTGATATTTCAATTCCCTTATGCACAATTAAGACATAAGCCAATCTTTTCTTCTTTTTACTCATATGCTTTCTTGCCTGAGAATGAATCAGAGCTAATTAATATGTTGTAGGATCATAATTTTAGCACTAGGAGAGACCTTATAGGTCATCCTACCCATAGGATCATCATAATAGCTACTAGCTAGCATTTATATATCGCTTTAAGATCTGTGAACCATTTTACAAATAGTATCTCATTTTATCCTCACAACAACCCTGGGAGATATTATTCCTTATTTCAAAGTCAAGGAAACTGAGGTTAAGTGACTTGACCAAAGTGATACTGCTAGTAAGTAGCTGAGGCCAAATTTGAACTCAGGTCTTCCTGAGTCCAGGCCCAGTGCTCAATCCACTGAACCATGTCTCTGAAACAGAAGATCGTATATTTAGAGCTGGAAATGGAACTTCAGAAGCCATCCAGTCAACCTCTTCCCCACCCCACCCTTTTTCACTCTGTTGTTGTTGAGTCAACTATTCATGACCACATTTGGGGTTTTCTTGGCAGAGATACTGGAATGGTTTTCTATTTCCTTCTTCAGCTCATTTTACAGAAGAAGAAACTGAGGCCAACAGGGTTAAGTGACTTGCCCAGGGTCATACAACTAGAAAGTATCTGAGGTTGGATTTGAACTCAGGATGATGAGTCTTCCTGACTCCAGACTGGGCACTCTGTGCAATATGACCCCACCTAGCTGTCACACTTCACTTTAAAGATTAAGAAGCTAAAGGTCAGAGAGCCTAATTCATTTGCCTAAAGTCATAAACATAGTCAATAAGAGAAGCAGGATTGGAAACCAGGTCCTGTGCCTCCAAATCCAATTCTTTTCACACTGTGCCCCACTTCCTCTCCTTCTCTATGTAGCATGTAGAAAGTTAAGGGCGTGGAGACAAGAAGTTGAGTGATTTGAAGACTTTAAATCAGGTGTGTGTGTGCACGTGTGTGTGTGTGTGTGTGTGAGTGTGTGTGTGTGTGTCCAAGGCTGAATCTCCAAATTACTCTTCTTGGTTGCATCTCTTCAATGAGTGTTTTTCTCCCTAACTTATACATAGGTTATCCTGAAGCTGACTTGCCAGAAACTGGAGCCAATGAAGTGCTCTGTCAATATCCTTTCCATGTAGCAGGCAATGAAATCCTCAATTATCAGCCTCCCCTTTCTCCACTTTCTAGCATTCAGACTTAAAGATGTACAAAGAGAATGCCTTAGATACCCAGGAATGAAAGGGGAGGTGATAGCTAAAATAAACGTGACAGGTGTGACCTGAGTGCATTCAAACAAGCACTTTGAATTGCACCTGGAAGCAAGCTGCTGTTAACATAGTCCAGAGCTTCTTCATCTTTTTCTGTCCTGGTCTCTTTGGGCATACTGGTAAAGCCTATGGACCCCTTTTCAGAATTGTGCTTTTAAATGCATAAAGTAAAATACTATATAGGATTGCAAAGAAAACCAATTATATTTGAATTATAGTTATCAACACATTACATTTAGATATATACATATCTATCTATCCAACCATTCATCCATCCATCCATCCATCTATCTATCTTTCTACCTATCTGTCTATCATCTATCTATCAATCTATCTAAAGTTCTCAGCATCCCAGGTTAAGAACCATTGGCTGTAGATCACAATGCACATTTGGCTCGTGCTGCAAATGTCTATCAAAAGTAGTTGGACAAATCTGCTCCAATGAGCTCTGTCTGATATGAAATCTGTAAAATAAATCTAGCAAATCATCAATTAAGTGCCAATTTGGGATTTAGGGGCGAAAATCCATGCCTGAAGTCAACATCTATAGTTCTGTTTTGTTTCTTTGTTTGTTTTTTTTCCTCAGAGGCAAAGCTAGATCTGGAGTTTAAAAGAAATGGCTCATTTGCTGTCTGCTCATTTCTTTGTGGGGCTAGAAGGGAAATATTGTGTAATCAGACTTCCTTTCCTAAAATGAAGAAACCGAATGCCAATGCAAACTGAATAGTCCTCTCCAGGTTTTCAATGTACATGTGCATGATCCCAAGGATCGTATGCTAAAAACATATGGGATTTATACCAGGGATGCAAGACTGGTTCAATATTAGGAAAGCTCAGCACAATTACTCATATCAACAAAAAACAACAAAAATCACCATTATGTTGATACAGAAAGAACTTTTCACAAAGTATAACACCCATTACTATTAAAAAACACCAGACAGCATAGGATCAAAAGGATTCTTTCTTAAAATGATAATGTCTCTCTAAAACCAGCAGTGAGCATTATCTGTAATGGAGATAGACTTGAAGCCTTCTCAATAAGATCAGGAGTGAAGCAAGAATGTCCATGATGGCCATTATTCAATATTGTGCTAGAAATGCTAGCTATAGCAATAAGACAAAAAGAAACTGAAGGAAAAACATAAGCAATGAGGAAACAAAATTGTCACTTTACAGATAATATAATACTATACTTAGACAACATTAGCAAAGTTGCAAGCTATAAAATAAACCCACATAAATCATCAGCACTTCTATATACTACCAACAAGACCCAATAGGAAAAAATAGAGAAATCCCATTTAAAATGACTACAGACAATATAAAATATTTGCAAGTCTACCTTCTAAGACAAACTCAGGGATGATACAAACACAATTACAAAACACTCTTCACACAAATAAAGACATATCTAAACAACTAAAGAAATATTAATTGCTCATGGGTAGGTTGAGCCAATATAATTAAAATGGCATTTCTACATAAATTATTTTACTCATTCTGTGTCATACAAAACAAACTATTAAAGAATTATTTTATAGAACTGGGAAAAATAATAAAATTCATCTGAAAGAACAAAGGATCAAGAATATCAAAGAAATCAATGGGGAAAAAATAAAAGAAGGAGGCCTAGAAACATCCGATTTCAAATTATGCTACAAAGTGGCAATCATAAAAACAATATGGTGCTGGATAAAACACACAGTGGCTGATCAGTAGAAGAGATTAAGTACACAATATGCAGAAGTAAATTACCACAGTATTGTAATGTTTAATGAGCCCAAAGATCCAAGTTATTGACAAAGAATTTATGACCAAATAAGGTAGAGATGATTATAAGAAATAAAAAGTATAATTTTAATTACATTAAATTTGAAAAGGATTTGCACAAACCAAACCAATGCAACCAAAATTAGAAGGAAAATAAGAAACTTGGGGGATTTTTTTTTAATTTTCTCAAATACGTGAGGAACTGAGCTAAATTTCTAAAACTAAGAATCATTCCTCAATTGATTAATTGGTCAAAGGACATGAATAGGCAATTTTCAGAAGAAGAAATCAAAACTCTCAATAGTCATGGAAAAATGCTCTAAATCACTACTGACTAGAGAAACGCACATTAAAACAACTCCGACGTACCACCTCACACCTATCAGATTCGCTAATATGACAGAAAAAGAAAATGAGAAATGCCGAAGGGGATTGGGAAAATAGGGATCATTAATGCCCCATTGGGCAGCTAGGTGGTACAGTGGATAGAGCACCAGCCCTGGAGTCAGGAGGACCTTCATTCAAATGCAGTCTCAGACAATACTAACGGAGTGAACTGGAGCAAGTTAGTAACCTTGTTTGCCTCAGTTTCCTCATCTGCAAAATGAGCTAGAGAAGGAAATGGCAAACCACTCCAGTATCTTTGCTAAGAAAATCCCAAATAGGGTCACAGAGAGTGGGATACAAATGAACAACAATGCGCTGTTGCTGGAGTTGTGAACTGGACTGACCATTCTGGAAAACATTTTGGAACTACACCCAAAAGTCTATAAAACTGTACATACCCTTTGGGCCAACAATACCTGTACTAGGTCTGTACCCCAAAGAGATCAAAGAAAAAGGAAGCACCCATTAGTATAAAAATATTTGTAGCAGCTCTTTTTGTGGTGGCAAAGAATTGGAAATTGAGGGGATGCCCATTGATTGAAGAATGACTGAACAACTTCTGGTAGAATGTGATAGAATACTACTTTGCTATAAGAAATGACAAGTAGGATGGTTTCAGAAAAACCTGGGAAGAATTATATGAACTAATGCAAAGTGAAGTGAGCAGAACCAGGAGAACTTTTGTGTTGTTAAGCAAAATGGGCTCCTTAGCACTTAGTGCCCTTGAAGAGTTCAGCTTTTGTTTGCTTTGAGTAATGCTAAGTCCCAGGCCCAAACCCCTATTAGGTGTGGAACCTATGTGGGTGTGGATTGATGACTGAGGTGGGGCCCACGGTGGGGCTAACTCCAGGGAGGACCTACTTTACATGTCTGGGACAGTAGAGACTCTTAGACCACGTGGGTTTAAGTCTGCCTCTTTGTGATGATTTTAGGTCACGTGGGTGAGTCGCATGTGTGACTCACCCCTGACGCTGACAAAGATCTAAAAGCCAGGGGTTGGCATCTTCTTCCTTGGAGCTCTTTGCCAAAGTAGTGGTGGCACGTGACTCTGGGCCAGCCGTTGTTCTGAGCTCCCGGGGCTGAGCCTAGATGTTGGTAACTATGAATTGTATTGGGTCTGTCTGTTTGTAATTTGTTTAAGGGCTCTTGAGATGGTGTTGATGAGGAAACACAGGGCAGCTGTAGCTAAGGAGCCCTCCAGCTTGTAAACCTGGATGCTGAGACTTTGTT